>CAUYON010025682.1:0-65306 GCA_963573935.1 Arctocebus calabarensis | reverse complement strand
TATTCAACCTTTTCCAAAATATAGAAAAAGATGGAATACTACCCAATACATTCTATGAAGCGAATATCACCTTGATCCCTAAACCAGGAAAAGATCCAACAAGAAAAGAAAACTACAGACCAATATCACTAATGAATATTGACACTCTTCTTTATTTGGAAACTATTCTGATGTTCATACTTTTAAAGGACTCTTGCTCTTCAAATAACACTTTCTTCGTTCTTGAAGGACACGCTGTTTTTTTTTCCTGTTAGAATCACTGAGTGGTAAATCCTTCAGGAGAATGACACTTCTGCCGTAAAAAAGGTGCCATATTTATCACTGCTGCCTTTACCATGATTATGGTTTTTGTTGTTCTTTTATAGCAAGAAAACAGAAAAGGAACTCTACATATCTTACATATGTAAATAGACACAAGAGAAATACAGAGAATCTAGATACAGAAAAGTAGTCACTGTTTATGAAAAACTTAACATTCTAAAGAGCACCTTGGGGAGTCATTACTTTCAGTAGGGAAAAAGAGGATGTCTGTGGTTATAGGTACTTACATATTTAATGGTATAGATGGCCGTGGAGTTCAGTTTGCTTCAAGGCAAATTTCTGTAGTAGGGCACCGGCCCCATATGCCAAAGGTGGCAGGTTCAAGCCTGGCCCCAGCCAAACTGCAACAACAAAATAAATAAATAAAACAATAAATAAATAAATAAAAATGAAAAAAAAAAAAAAAGGGCAGCTCCTGTGGCTCAACGAGTAGGGCGCCGGCCCCATATACTGAAGGTGGCGGGTTCAAGCCCGGCCTCGGCCGAACTGCAAAACAAAAAAATAGCCGGGCGCTGTGGCGGGCGCCTGTAGTCCCAGCCACTCGGGAGGCTGAAGCAAGAGAATCGCTTAAGCCCAAGAGCTGGAGGTTGCTGTGAGCAGTGTGACGCCACGGCACTCTACCCAGGGCGATAAAGTGAGACTCTGTCTCTACAAAAAAAAAAAAAAAAAATCTCATTTGCACGTTAATTTCTATTGCGGAGAAATTAGTTTCTAGATATAATAAAAGTACTTTTAAAACATACACCTATATGTGGAAATATCTTTCTAACAAACTTATTGAACCATTATCTGCTATTAACTGAGCCATAATTGGCAGGATTTTTAAAACTATGGCAGTGGAAATATACTCGGTATAGGCAGACACACTGTGAAAGATGGTCGCTCCATTTTACCTAATTTCAAACTCACTCCCCCCTAGGGTGGTAACAATCCACAGAGGTTCAGAAACTTGCCAAGGTTCCAGTCAATCTTGACTCATACTAATGTTTCTAACTTTATATTCAAGAACATAATTTTCCATTTTTCATAACACAATAAACTTATTGGCTACTTTTCAGACATTTGAATCTGGCCAGACCTTCCTAGTGTGTAAGAATGTTTTTAGATCTAAGGAAAGAATTGTCCAAATAACTTAAGAAATGAAATATCGGAGCCTCCATAGCGATAAGGACTTGCACAAATGCCAACAAAGTTCTTGCTCTAATGTCTAATAATAACAGGTAAATTGGCTGACAGTTCCAAGCTGAACTTTTAGTTCCCAGCCTAATGATCTGACTGATGTTTGGGGCTGGTTTGCACATCATAATCCTGTTTGCTGAGGCTGCCACTTACTAGCTGGTTAACAAAGCTAAGCTGTGCCATGTAGACTGGCAATAGGCCTGGGGCAGCAAGAATCTCCAAGAATGAGACGTCAGAGCGACTACTCACTAAAACTTAGCCATTTGCAGTTTTCTATCTTTTCATTGAGTGGGAGTGAGTAAAAAAACACAAAGTTTTTGTAAACAATTTATGTTCAATGTTAGTAATGGTATAGTACAAAAATTAAAACAATTCAGACAGGTTACCCATCTCTACTGTATAGAGACAAAATCCATTAATTAACATTTAGCATTTGCCCCTGGACGTTTCCTACATGTATGTTCAAAGAGAAACAGTTTATCAGTAGATACAGAGGGAATTTAACAAAAATGGAATCCTTATGTAGGTTGAGTGTCCCGTATCTGACGTGCTTGGGGCAAGACGTGTTTCAGGTTTGGGAATATTCGCAGAATGTATAGTGGTTGAGTATCTCTAACCTGAAAATCCAGATCTGAAATATTCCAATGAGTAATTACCTTTGTGTGTCAAGTTGGTGCTCAAAAAATTTCAGATTTCAGAGCATTTCAGATTTTTGGATTGGGAGTCATCAGCCTAATATTCAGCTATATTTCTATTTAATAAATATAACTTTATAAAATCACTTCCAAATGACTGCATAGTGGTCCATTAACTTTATCTGTGCACCATTTGTTTAATCAATTGGCTACTGTTTAATGCTAAGATTGAACATTACCGTCCTTCAGATGTCACAGATAAGAAAATTGAAGCATAGCAAAGTTAAGTAAATTGATTGAAGGTTACCAGCTAGTTTGAGATGAAATATAATGGGGTAGAAGGAGAGAAGTATATGGTAATATTGTTCTAACTACGTAATTTCTCCCTAGGAGTTTCATTTAGGATATAACCTGCAAAGTTTTGATATGACTCTTCAGCTATCCTTTGGCCTGTACTGACTTTAAAAGTTGCAGAAAGACCCTAAATGAATTTCATAACAAAGGATGTTGTATAGTTTCATATTTGTCTGGATAAAAGTATAAAAGTCTAATCTTTCAAAGTTACTAGTGTTAAAATATGGCTATGAACATTCATGCCATGAATACTTCAAGTTCTTCCATGAAGCTTTTTCTTAAAATAGCAACATGCATTACATGGGCAAGCTTGTATGTAATGTGCCATTTAAAATTATTTTTTTTTTTTTTGGCTGGGGCTGGGTTTGAACCTGCCACCTCCAGCATATGGGGCCGGCACCCTACTCCTTTGAGCCACAGGCACCGCCCTGTGCCATTTAAAATTATAGGAACCTTCATGTAACTGAAATACTTAGGCATTCCACTCTAAGAAACCATATTGAAATTTACCCATTTCCTGTAATTTAAAGTTTTTTAGGAATTATCCAATGGTCAACGTAAGAGCCCAACCTTAGATCCTTTAGGTAGTACAGAGATTATCAATGAGGCAAATAAACACTTTCACATCCTAGAAGATGCCAAGTTAACATCCAAAATCCATGGTATGATTTGAAATAAGCTAAAACATTAGGATGGGTCCTGCAACCTAATTCATAGTTCTTATTAAATATTTCCATCTATTTGTTATTATAGTACCCACTTATTATTAGGTTACAATATCTATTATGATCTTATCATATATTGAACTATCATATGTAATTGTTATACCCCTGGGATGATTAGTTTTTCCTGTGTAGAAACAAATATGGTGTTAGGAACCAACTGAGTCTGGACTGTCTCAGCAAGTCCTATAACTGCCCCGGCCCATTCTCTCGTCTCTAAATGAGAATATACTCATCTGACAGCATTTGGGGAATTGTCAAAGCTGATGGTATAGGTGAAGTTCCCTGGACGGCATTAAAGCCCTGTTCAGGTGTAGTCATTGGCCTGGTTGTAATCTGTCTCCTTCCTGGCTTAGAAAGTACTTGTCTTCATCCTGGCACAGTATTTGGCAAATGACAGGAACTAAATAGTTACTAGTTAAGTGTCATTGCGAGAAGAGGAATAAGGACCTTGGTGACAAGGAGCCCCATATGAGAACCGAGTTCCAGACCCTGGTGTGAGTCACGGTAACTCTGTAATTCATAATACCTCCCGGGCCTCACAGGCCACCCCCCGACCCCCGTCCTGTGTCTTCTTCATGAGTGCCAGGAAAAATGGATCATTCGAAGAAGAAACAAAAACCTAGCACCTCTGGCTCAAAGGGGTAGGGCGCTGGCCCCATAGGCTGGAGGTGGCGGGTTCAAATCCAGCTTCGGCCAAAACCTGAAACAAACAAACAAACAAACAAAAAAAAACCCTAGGCTTTAATAGGACACTGTGAGATCAGAACTGGCTTCTAATCCCTGCCCCACAGAGGAGACTTGAACAGTGTGTTCAAGGCCCATGTGCCAACAAGGTCACTGTGAAGACAGATGGTTCCTCTCAGAGGCGGTTCCAAGGAGGTCCCCAAACTGACTCGTGCGGCATCCTCGCTGCTGCTCAGAGGGGCCCAGAGTCACCTGACAGTGCGGGTAGCTGCGTGTCTGTGAGGCCGCGGGGCCGGGGCCCACGCAGGGCACTGGAGTAGCCCCTGATTCCACAGCCCGTTTCCATCTTTCCCGGCCCAGCCACATTAGCCTGATTTGAGCAGACGGCAGGTATCCACATTCTGCAAAGAAAGAAAAGCACGGGGTGGGCGTTGTGAACAGAGAAGAAGGGACACCAACTGGAGCTTGCCTACTAGTGTCTCAGCCCCGGTCGCCTGTTGTTTCCCCCACGGTGGGGGTGGCCTTGGTGACATGCCACAGCGGGCTGGCGTACGCTGGGGACTAACCGGCACTGTCGCTGCCGGCCTCCACCTGCAGTGCCTTTTCGTGGTGGCTGAATTCCAGGACAGGAATGCTGCTCTGCCAGCCCCTTCCCTCGCTGAGCCCTAACCTTGATGTGGGCTGGGGCCCATGGCTTGTGCGGACTGTGCTTCAACCGCTGGGCCTTCCTTGCCTCTGACAAGGCTGAGGGAGCAGAGTGGTCCTGGCACGGGAGGACGGTCAGCCCAGGTGGCCCAGCTTGTGGTCAGGCCCCCGTGCTGTTCCTTAGAGCAAAAGCAACTTTCCTGGCCCCGCTTGGTCAACAGCTGAAACTGAGGCACTTCTGGCCAGAATATTCTGACCTCTCTGAAGCTACCTCTCCATCTGGGTTTAAACAAAATGGTTTCTAGTGTTGTGAGCCTCTTTTTTTCCTAAGGGGGAAAAATCAGTAACTTTATCTATCTATGAACATTCCCTCCTTCTTAGAAGTTAGAATCAGAACAGGGCTTGAGTGGATCCACACACGGGGCAGACAGTTTCAGTGGTGACACGTCCCTGTCCCGGTTGTCATCTGCTGTGACGGTTTCTACTTGGAAGATAATCGGAGTCCCTTTCTGGAAAGGAGGAGCTCTAGAAGGGAGGAATCGGTGATCAGAAGTTCAAGGGGCTTGTACCAAGCACTCCTACCCCTGTGTGCCCTGTGTCCCCTCCTCTGACCTTCATCCTCTGACCCCTGCCCCTTCTCTGTGACCCTCACAGCTTTTGAAGGTCCCTCCCCATTCTCCAGCAGAGGGAGCAGAAAGCCAAACCCTGCGCCCATCTCCTGTGCATCAGTGCAACCCCACTACACAGATCAACGTTACTCCTCTGTAATGACCGTCTCTGGGATTAGAATGGAAGCTCCATTAGGAATCAGAATGTTTCATCTTACTCCCAGGGTCATTGCAGGTCTTTGCACATATTGGGTGTCCCAAAATATTCATTGAGTGAACAAATAATTTTTTTTTCAATTTTATTGGCCGGGGCTGGTATATGGGGCCGGCGCCCTACTCCTTTGAGCCACAGGCACTACCCTGAACAAATAATTTTCTTAGATTCAAAAGGAATTGACTGAATTTCAAAGACAAGAGTGCTTGTTGAAGAGGCTTTATATTTATAATCTTTTTAGTTGTTCATATGCACAAGTATTTATATCTACACAGGCTCCTCTAGCAGAGAGGCACTAAGAAGGATTACCAATGAACTGTTCCTCGGTTTCAAAACAAATATTGGACCTGAACGTGTTGCCAGATAAAATCTAAGAAAGGACAGTAGCTTTTTTTTTCTCTTAGAAAGTGTCTGTTTAATGTCTTCTACTAAACAGTCATGAAACAAATTAATCAAACAGCTTTATAGTGCCTATTTTGAGCTAGCAGTCTGCTAAATGAAGAGGAAGGCAGAAGCTGTTAGATGTTTCCTAGAGAAACGCCTGGGAAGTGTTACTAGTCGGTATCCTGGCAGCCTCCTGGGAGCTGTGCCTTAGGCCAAATCACAGAAGCCAGCTCCTCCTGGAGTTTTACCTCCTGATAATGGTGATTACTTCAGTAATTCACAAGGATAATGCTTCCTGGTGGCACCTGTGCCAGTCACCCTTCTTAGCAGACTTATCTCCATCATTGTTTTTTAGACTTTGTGTGTGTGTCTGCATTCCAACACAGTCTTCACTCTTGAATTCATGGACCGTGGGTTTTCCTGTGCTTTTCCTTGAAGTTTATGGTCCATGCCATTTCTTTCACTGGTTTATTCTTCCAAATATTTGTGGTGCACAAAGATTGAAGGGTAAAACGCCTCTTAGTCAATATTCCTTTTCCGTGGTTGCTGATTAATCCCTGGGAATTTTTGGTTCCTCAGAGTAAATCATAATGTCTGTCGAGCATGTCAGCTTTTGTAAAGGATTTTTACTAAAAACTAAAAGTAAAACCACAGAAATGATAAATTTACATTTTATACTCAGATTGGAACTTGACTGGTAGAACATACCAATTTCTAGAAATTAATGAGAAAAAAAGATTAACAAATTTACACATTGATTAGTATTAGCCTATTAGTTTTAGGACTATTAATCCTGTGGAAAAAATACTCAGAAAAAGAAATGGCTTTAAGGGAAACAGATAGATAAATAAGTTGCTGGGCTGAAAGTTGCATTTGACTGGCAGTCTCTGCCCTTTTCCTTTTTCATGTAAATTTGTCATTCTAAATTTAATTGCAACTTGTCCGCATGACAAAACTTTCTCCAATTTACTTCCCCTAGAAAACACTTTTGAAATGTATATCATTTAAGCTAGACTGCAAATCATCAATGAAATATAATTATAACTCCATAATTTCCTGATAATTTCTTTTGGGGATCAGTTCCTACAGAATCAAGTGAAATTAGTGACTGTTATATATCCAAATAAAAGCAGATGAAATAAGGTGCCTTACTGCACAGTGAAAGCCGGTGATGGTTCTGTGTGATTGATCAAGTTCACTGCTAGCTTCTCACCATTCATTACTTAGGGATGGTATTTGTGACAGAATTGTACAGGGGAGAAATACTGAGGTCCTTTTCCTGAGTACTGTGAGACTGGAAAGGAGGGTAGACTGTAGAGTGACTGAGAACGTGGCTACTACTAAGAATAACAGCTCACTGTAGAGCTCAGAGGCCTCTCTGTGCGGGCCCTGTGCTGCCCACGTATAGCCCATGGACCTTGGAGGTGGCTCCAGTACTTTCTGTGAGACACAGAGAAAGTCAGTTACTTGCCCAAGGTCATACAGCTAGGAAGTGGTGGATCCAGTATTTTAACCCTGGCTGTCTGGCTGGTAGAATGCATGCTTTTCACCTGTGTGATACCAGGATTTGTTCTAGAAGTAGTTTTGCAGTGGGTAATTTCTTTAATGTTTGCTTTTACAGTGACTTTTCTGTTTCTGGTAGCTCCAAATAATTAATTATTGTAGTCAAGATTATGATTTTTGACACCTTGCTTAGCACTTTTCCACTACAGATGGGAATTTGTATGGTATCTCAAACTATAGAAGAGAGATTAATTAGCACTTTATAACAAATAAGTGGCAAATTACTAATCAAGGTAAATAAGTAAGTCTCCGGTGGTATAGCGCCACTGCTAACATTTTCATGGTATTGATCTTATTATTTATTCTCTGTGCTGGAATATGTTAAGCTTAAGTAAACAGATAGCACAGTACATTGATTTGAGCACTCTTTGTCTAGATGGGGGGAATAAGAATGCACTTTAAAAATCACTTACAGTTTAAGGGGTGACACATTAATCCTCAGAATGATAGGAAAGCGAGAGGGTTTTGCCTGTGGGGTTTCATTTATTAAAATTCATTTTGCTGGTGTGCCGTGCTCCAGTGGCTGTGTGCTAGCAAGCTAGCTATAATTAGATTAGCAGGCAGCTAACGGCCGGTGACAGCCTGCGCCGCACGGAGCATGTGCCGGCTCCGCATGCGCCTCCGCCTGATTGGCTGGCCGGCCGCTGCTCCGGGTTTGATAGGTTTCCGCCGTGATCTTCAGGCTGCATTAGAGACCCAGATCCCGAGGTGCCGCCAGCTCTCGCCGCCGTGGAGGTGCTCGGCTGGCGACGGCAGAGGAGCGAGAAGCGCCGGGGAAGGCGCCCGTCTTTGTTGTTGCACAGCCCGGGCGGCTGCAGCAGGAGGTCAGTGGAGGAGGCTCGGTTCGTGGTAATCACTTTAAGTCTTTCTCTCCCACGAAAAACACGGCCGTGCGTGAAACGTGTGGTCTGTTTAATCGGAATCTGGCTTTGTTAATGGCAGGCGGAGTCAGTCCAGCATTCCGCGCTGAAATGCCTTTTCCCGGGAGAAGGCTCGCCTGGTAAACAGCCACCCCGTTGACAGCGTCCCCGGGAACCTTGTTTGCACCTGGATGCAGCGTGCGCCGGCTCGGGGCGCTGCTGACGGTTCTCTGCTGGCTTGGAAAGCCCGGGTGGCATCCGTCCAGGCGCCTTTGTGGGTGCTCTGTGCACCCAGCGCGTGTCTGCACGGTGTCCAGGCTGTCCTGAGTAACGAGCCGCCCAGGAGCCTTCGCAGAAACGCTCCTTAATTAGGACAGGGCACGACTCTCGGGCTGCGAGCGCTGCGTCTTAGCAGAAAGTAATGTGCTATTGTTTCTTCAGAGATTTGTGCAGCCTTCATTTTGGACGGATTTCTTTGTCTCGCCTTTGGTAGTTTTTCATCAAGCCTTTTAAATATAGAGAATATTAACATTTCCTATCACGCCAGAAATAGTTAACGTGTGTGTTTGGCTGTACCTGAGAGAGGATTTTGTGGCTCGTGGCTTTGTGTAGCGATGGTTGTTGCTTTGGGGGGTTGTCATGAGATCGCAGGAAGGTGGGGTTCGTACCCCTTACTTTGACTACTGTATGATAACATTTTTTATTTCTATTAATAGTTGCCCGGATTATTTTCGCAACCAAACCATAAATAGTCTTACATTCTGTAATAAAAGCTGGTATGTTCTGAAGGAAACATATTTAAGGGTGGGGTGGGGGCTGAGGTTCAAACCACCCAGTCAAATGCAGTGTGTTTTCCCCAGAGAGTCCTATTTTAGGGCAGAAATCCCTCTGCTTCTCTTTATTCCTGAAACTTAAAAATTGATGCCCTTCCCGTATCACACTGTGGAGTCCACAGAAACTTGTGTCACACGGTCACACGGCTGGCTGGCTGCCACCATGCGTCTGCTATCACTGGAGGGAGAGCCTTGCTGGTCTCTGAAAACGGTCAGGAATTGCTTCCCTGCTTCTGAAACGCCAGACATTGTGAATTAAATGATTTGTTAAAATAACTGCTCTGATCTTGAGCTGTATCCCTGTTAAAGGGGCTGCGTACAGAATAGTAACTGCACCTCAGTCCCTCACTCCTTACCCATCCTGAGGGCTAATGAATCTTCCAGTGTGAATTTCACTCAGATGACAGTTTTAAAGAGGAAAAAAATGGACGAATATCAGGAAAGTTTGTGGTGCCTGTGATAAGAAAGTTTGGTGGTCACTAGTTGTTGATACGGTGTCTCTGTGGCTTGAGACAGTGGCAGTGTTTGCAGTTTTCAGAGGCCTGTGTGGGGAAGTGAGCCTGAGAACAGCAGTTGTGATTCATGTTCCTCTCCCTGACACACACCAGCCTGCTCCCGGCGCAGACCCGCCGTGCATGGTGACAGCACAGGTCTCCTGAGCACGGCTTTGCTCCTCTCCGAAGTGCAGACCCCTCTCCAGTTTTGCTGTGTCCTTCTCTGCCTGGTTCTCTTCCCTGTTCAGAGAGGACAGTGAATTTCTCTGTGTGTCAACAGTTAGGCTCAGACACTCATTTGGGGAAGGGTAAACTGACCCGGTTCCATAACATTCTCTCTCACTCTTTCTCACTTTGTCCTTCTCCTGAAATGCTCTCTAAATTGTCTTAGCCTTGGTGAATTTCTAAGAAACAGGCTGGCTTAACGGTAAATCGTTATTGTTGTTTCTTTTCTCCACTGTCAAAGCACTGGGCAAATGTAAACACTGTACAGACTCCTTTGCAGAACAGAGCCCCATCGACCCGGGTGGCAGAAAGAGGTGGAGAGTAGCTCTAAGCAATGTTGGTTCTCCAGCTGAATCGTGAAGACTTTCTATGTGGAGGAAGAATTTTTTTTAATTTAAATATGAACGTCTGTGTGTACCGTGTAATGTGCTGATATTACGATATCCCAAAGGACCTTTTAACATAAACTGAAGGGGCATTTTGACAAGACTAGATAAATGTTACTTATGTTTTTGCAGAGTAACCAAAATACGTACTTTTGTCCTCAGATGTATTACATCTTTTTTTTTCCCTAACAATACATTAAAGGGAATTTTTTAGATATTCCTGAGACAAGAAAATAAAGAATAAATTTCTGAGATCCTTTAAAATGTTGTTTTTCCTCCATAACATTTCATAAAAGCTTTTTACTGATGAGAAAATGAGATTTCTGACCAATCAAAAATAGGTCTTATCAATCAGCATGAACATAAACACGTAATCAATTCTATAATTAAAACGTGATCTGTTCTATCCTAAAAAGTTAGGATACTTCCTAGGGGCTTATAATCACAGCAAGAAAAGTGGTAATGGCTTAAAAACGGAAAGTCATTCCAAGTAAAATAAGATGTGCAACAAAGCACTGGGGTAAACAAGGCCTGGAAATTTTGTTAAAAGAAGGAGAAATTTGGATACCTGCCATTGCATGTGGAGTTCCAGGTAATTCCTGTGGCTACTCACTTGGGCGGTGTCTGTAATATCAAAAGAACTGACACAGATTTATCATTAGGAATGGATAAATATTGCAGGGCTGACCCTCCTAATTTTCCTGGATTGAAAGAAATAATCAAAGAGATATGAGGCCTCTTCATCTAAGTGTGGTTATTTTTTCATTATTTTATTTTATTAATACAACTGTGGGCATTTAACCATCTGCTAGGCTCTGGGCTAAGCTTTATTGAGAGAAAGGAAGAAGTCATCGACCCTTCCTTCAAGAAGCATCACTAAGGAAAGGAAACAGCTAAATAAAGAATAATAGGGCCAGGTGATCCCAGGAAGGGGCAGTCTGTTCTTTAGAAAGCGGGTGAAGGATCCCAGGAAAGACTCTGGAAGAAGAGAGATGGTGTCCCATCCAGAACTTACTATTTGACATCCATCTCGACACCAAACCCACCACTGTTAATGTTAAGGATGGCTGGTGTGGCCACAGATCTGTTTTATATTTTGCACTAACTTTGTGTTTCACCGTGTCCGTCTTACTTCTGATATGTAACACATGTAAAATATCATTTTTCTTCTTCTCCCTACTAACTCTTCTCAAAATGAACACTAGATTGTTGCCCAGAAATAATTTTGTTTTATAGCTTTTTATCACATGTGTAGCTTTATATCACATGAGACTTGAAAATCTTTTTAGTTACCCAGTAATTTAAAAATGGGTCTAGAGGGATCACAAAACACTTTCACTGTTGTTGTACTCTAGCAATCTAGTGATTACTTTGGAACTGTTTGCACTGGCAGGAAGCATCATTTGCAGTTGGATGCCTGTAGACTCTTTTTTTTGTTTGTTGTATTTTTACTTTTTATTTTTGGCCAAGTCCATCCTCCAGTTATTCGGTTTTTGTTTTATGTTTTTTTATTAAATCGTAAACACATAGATATACATTAATACATTTGTGGGGTACAATGTGCTGATTTCATATAGAATTAGAACACTTACATCACACTGGTTAATATATATTTCATCTCATTTACATAAGTATTGTGTTACTTATTTTCTGTATGCTCATTAAAGACAAGCTTGTAAAATGTGTGATTGGATTATAACACTTGAATTTCCCCTTACCACAATGAAGGCATCTGCTTTTCTTACACATATGTTTGGATTCAGATGTCTTTTAAATCTTGCCAGATTTGGAGGGGACATGCACTTGAAGGGTCACCTTTTTTTGTAAATCTCTTCATGGAAACAGAAACTGCATTTCCCCTTCTGCAAGGCTTGTAGCCAGAGAATCCTCCTAATGCTATAGTGTGTTGCCCTCCTCTGGCTTCCCCACTTAACTTTTTCAAAACCTGTGAGCTGAGCAGCCTTAACTTTCCCTACTCTCCTTACCCCACGCCACTGGCTGAGTTGGAAGTCTCCCCTAGAGCAGCAGTCTGGCCCTGAGGATGGTTGTCCTCCTGGCTGTTCCTTCCCCATCCTTCTTTGCTACCCTCCTTTTAAGTAGATCTTCTCTAAGGCTGTGGCCATTGTCAGCTCCCTGTTGGCCTCCCCTGCTTTGCCACACTGTGTCCCCTCCACACAGACAAACACACCACCCCTTGGAGCTGCCCTTCCCCCTCTGTCTGGAGTGTGCCACTCCTGGTAGCCCAGGGCCTGTTCCCTCCCTGCCTGCAGGATTTTGCTCAAAAGCAGCCATCTCAGTGGAGGACATTCTGAGATAGCATCTACTGAATTTAGTCTCTTCTCTCTGGAATGTAAACTCCAGGAGGTCAAAGGTTTTTTTAACTTAACCCCCAGAGCCAAAGTGATCAGTGCTTGGTTCATAGAGGATCCTCAGTACCCATTGAATAAATGAATGGAGGGATGATTTCTGGGAGTGCCACGGTACACATGAAGAGTGCTGCTATGGTGAATGCAAGCTGAGCGGGCCTCAGTTTCCTGTTGTGTAAGTGGGGAGTGTGCGTCCCATGGGCTCTGAGGCCATTCAGAACATTCATCCTCTGTCAGGGTTCCAAAAAGGAGATGATGTCATGTAAAATGTTACTCATGCGACTTCTCACAACAACTCGATGTTTTATTCTTCTTTCCATATTGTTGCTATCTGTAGTTAAATGTCTCCTTTAAAAAAAAAAAGAGTTGAAGTTGAGCAAAACACTTACTTTCTAAATGAAGTATGTAAGAGCTAATGGATTTTGGTTTACTGATGTGTTTGCTGTCTTTAGAAAGAAGATTTTGAACAATTTTTTAAAAAAAAATACCATTCTCTCTTGCTAAGTATGTTTACTAGCTTGTCTGTTTTTGTCAAATGAGAAGGCAATAGCAGTCCTTTCTCCCTTTGATTTTAGCTGCTTCATGCTGCAGAGAGCTCTTTAGAAAAGGAACGATCTCCTGGGACCTTTGCCTGCCATCCATAAGATACTCATTGCCTCTCAGGTAAGTGTATTGCTTTGCTTTGATGCCTTCTGAGCAGAAGGTATTGATCCTCTCTGAAAACCTGTGTCATTATTCCAGTAAGAGAGACAGGCTGAGGTTTCAGATATGTTGCTATCTGGCAAACGAAAACCATCTAAATAATATAAATAAACAAATAAGAGTCCCCTCCTTGAGGTCCTTGCTAGGACCAAAACATCAGTGCTGGTCATTTGCTTTTTCGAAGGGGTTTCGTGATACACCTTCTACATCTCTGCTAGTCATGGTTTGTTCAATGCTGTCCCGGGTATTCAGAAGGCTTCTGTTACGGGCATGGATTTGAAGGTAAAGAATTAAACACCATTATACTCTAGCCAGCCACACTCTGTGGTGGGAGGAAGTGGGTGAATAAAGGACTGAGAGCTCAGTCCCACCAAATGAGGAGGTGAGAAATGTTTAGACAGTTCTCCAGTTAACTCCTGTCTACTGCGGATCCAGGAGTGGTAAAGAGCAGTCCTTAGGACAGCGGTTCTCTTTAATCCAGTTCCTATGGGTCGCGACTCACAGATTGAGAACCGCTGCCTTAGGAGGACACATAGACTCCGCCTTATCCTGAGTGCCCTGGTGCTTGCGTTTTATTGATAGCCTTTCTCCAGCCTTCTTCCTGGCATCTATACAAAATGTCCCATCACTTACACAGTATGCCATGCATTTTATAATTTATTGTCATTGCATTATGCAGGGTATTATCAGGCGAATGTTATCAGTCTTCAAAACCTCAGTATCTAAATTAGGCTAATAAATAAAAATCAGCCTGTGCCAGGTGGAATTCTGCAATCCATAAAAAAGAAAGAGATTAAAGAAAAAGCCAACACACCCCTCAATGCGAACCCTGAAATCTGTGGCTCTTATCACCACTGTAGGAAGTTATGATGGGACAGCCTGGGCCTCCTGATGGCTAGAAGGAACTCCTCATCTCCCACGGTCAGGCCTTGTGGAACCAAGAGCACAGAGCAGTTGTTCTCACCTTCCTAGTGCCGCAGTGTATTTTCATTGTTAAGAAGGGGTGGCGACCCACAGGTTGAGAACTGCCAGTGGAGAGGCACAGCTGACTGCAGGTACATTTAATGGGCAGTGCCTTCCCCCGGGCCTGGTTCTTCACTGTGAGCCATTCTAGGGCAGCGGTTCTCAACCTGTGGGTCGCAACCCACAGGAACTGTATTGAAGGGTTGTGGCATTAGGATGGTTGAGAACCACTGTACTATTCTAGGGAGCTCACCCTTCCCATTTTGTTCACAACCGAGGGGTTTCCTGGGACGTGGAACTTTCAGTTCTACAAATGGTAAGGGCAGAGCAAACCAGAACGTGTGGGCCACTCTCATGATCCCCCCCGCCCCTCCTCTTTTGAACAGAGCTGTGAGACGTCTCTGTTCACTGGGTTGGTTGCTGATAACAGTTGAATTTGCAGCCTAGTGGCCGAGAAAGAACTGGGAATTTGAGTAGACCTGAGTGTCACCCCAGCTCAGCTGCTAGCTGACCATGCAGTGGATGGGGTTGGGTTGCTTTACTTCCCTGAGCCTCAGTTTCTCATGTGCAAACAGTGGGGCTGCTGGGCAGGGTGACGGGACACAGCAGCAGAGGTGCCTGGTCCAGCATGGGTATGCAGAAGGGGAGGTTCCCCTCTCCTATGTGGAGGGGATATTTACCTTCACAGCCAACTGTCTTGAGCTTTATCAACGTTATTATTTAGCTAGATCAATGTTTTTCAACCTTTTTTATCTCACGGCATACTTGAATCTGTAGTTAAACTTCTCTGGCACACTTAAATGATGTTGATCAAAAAAAAAAAAAGAGTAAAAAAAGGAACATACTTAAACTGTGCTTTGAACTTCTTTCGAAAGTAATTTAATTAACGATCTGTAAAAATTTTCATGACACTCCTACAATCCTCTCAGAGCACACCTATTGAAAATCACTGAGCTAGATCCTGGGTTGGTAAGGTTAGGAAGAATCAGCCATGCAACTTGTCAACCCAGCGTCAGTTGGACTGCAGGCATAAGTTTTAGCTCCAGGATCTAATTTCTCAGATTATCACATCAGATCAGTATGTGTCAATTACTTTCACTTTAAAAAATATATATATTAGTTTTCTGATACATTAGATAGAACTATTTTAAGTGCTCTAGAGTACATTATGGAAAGCATAGTTTTTCTCTTTTTCATGTCCAAGTGTTTTTGATGTTCAGGCTATTGTTGCATTTAAAATTTATTAAAAATTTTTCTTTTCCAAACTCTCTGGTTATGGATAAGCCTTAGGAATACATACACTGGAACTTTTGTTGCCAGGGACCTTTTCACTACTTTCCCGATGCTCACATAAGATTACTTTGTTTTTAGCGAACCAACTGGGACTTTTTAAAAAGTGATCCCTTGTTTAAGAACACTGAAAAGGAAAGTGAAGGCATGTAATAAAATAATCTTGGAATATTCTTTTGGTTCAACTTTTTTGTTTTTTCCCCCTGGGACTGGAAACCTCCTGAGTGATTTAAATATCGGTTGTTGTGAAAGGAGTGTACAGCATCAAGTTCTGTGTGTGTTCACGTGATTGCAACTTCAGGAAATCAGCTTGAAGGCTCTCTTTGTCTTTAGTTGCTTGTTATCTTAATCAAACTGAACTCATTGATAAAGTCAGTTTCTCCTGGAAAGTTTCCTTTTTCAGATCTCAACTGGGACAGATTTGTGTTCTTTGATATTGTGAGCACCGAGATATTCGAGAAATTATTGGGAGCACAACAGCTCTTGCAGTTTTTGTGTGCTGAATGGGTCTGACCAAAACACATACTGGTTTTCCCCAAACAACCCTTTTTTCCAATTTCATGTTTCCTAAAGCCAGGCTTTCAGAGTGAGCGGTTTGTGCCCTGTCCATGACTCATCTTCCTTTCTCGCCAGCAGCCCTGACTTTTGCCTCTCCCAAATCCTGTCTTTGCCAGGAGGATGACTCAGAGCTCAGGTTCTCTCAGCACAGGCAGGTATGGCTCCTCTGGGGCCATCTCAGCTGACCCAGAGGGAGGCCTCCTTCAGAACAAGGGGGGGTCAGCCCTGGCGACGGAACCTACTGTGCTGTCCAGCGGGGCCAGCTTGCTTGCCACTTTTTTAAAAAGAAGAGAAAGAGGAAAGGGCATTCTCTGGGAAAAGGAGCTGGGCTTTTAGAATTTTATTCTCTTTGGTCACAAAAATAACATAGGTTTCTATAAGGATCGATACGGAGATAGTCCCCTCTCTAAAAGAAAATACTCCTGTATTCAGAAAAAAGACTACTAGGCTGGGTGCAGTGGCTCACACCTATAATCCTAGCTCTGTGGGAGGCTGGGGTGAGAGGAACCCTCAGGAGTTTGAGACCAGCTAAGCAACAGCAAGACCCCATCTCTACTAAAAATAGAAAAATTAGCCAGGTGTTGTGGCTGGCACCTGTAGTACCAGCTACTCAGAAAGCTGAGGCAGGAGGATCACTTGAACCCAGGAGTTGGAAGTTCCTATGAACTAAGCTGATGCCATGGCACTATAGCCTGAGCAATGGAGTGCGACTGTCTCAAAGGCAAAAGAAAGAAAAAGAAGGTATAATTCTATTTTTTGAGGATTTAATGCATATTTATTATTAAATTCGAGAAGAACTATTGACCGCAATTTAAATTGTTAAGCTACCAGTTATCTGACATATTTAAAATGTTATTTTAATCAAATGAAAGATTCTGTGTTACTGTATGCAAATTTTTTGTTATCAATGGCTGTAAAGTGTAAATTGGGTCATTGTAAATGTTTGTATTTCAAAGGTCCCTGGGAAGGAAGGCTGGTCTGTGGTTAGGTCCTTGGGCTGTGGAGGGACTGCTGGGTGACATTGTGCTAGAGGCGTTACTGTGTCATCTTCACTGGCCCCATGGAAGCGTTTTAGAATCTTCACGTGCAGTTGGGGGTTATGGGAACTAGAGGTTAAACTTGAGACTGAAGGGCAGCCGTGTAATTGGACACACACTGGGTACAAAGCCCAAGCCTACCTAAGGCTGGTCTGTCAGACTCCTACCAGACCTGGCATACCACTTGATTTCTTTACAATGGCAGGGTCATCAATGCAATGGGAAAGCTGGTTGTGGAAAGTTGGGCCGTGGTGAAGGTAGGATGGGAAGGTCACAAGGTACATGGATGTCAAAAGGAACATTAGAACCACCCATAGCAAATGTGAAGGTCTTCAGTCGGTCAGAGTCGGGAAGAGGGGGCACGGCTGTTAGGAGCACACAGGTCAGACACAGGAGAACTCACAACTCCAGTTGTACTTGTAGAAAAACTAGGCTTTCAAGATTGTCCCATTTTCTTCTGAACCTACCAAGCACCTGTACGTGTGGAACCAGAAAACGTTCATGGGTTCTGACTACCAGAGAAGTTTGACAAGATGGTGACTGGTCAGGAGCTTGTGAGCAGTGAGCTCCAAAGTAGCTGCTCCACACTGGTCTCTGTCTTACGTAGCGTAAGATAAAAGTACGTTAAATATTCAATTCTGGATATATGTGTGTGTGTCCACGTTTGAAGATGCAACAGAAACCCTAAAAATACTCCTAATCTGAATTTCTTTTTCTTTGGGAAAGCCCCCTGGCGGGTAGGGGAGGAGATGGCATTCTGTCTGTATCTGGTCCTGGAGCCTTAGGCAGTGCGGGTTCATCCTTGGGCCGAAATCCTTCTCTCTGCCTTACTCTGAGTCCCATGGGACTTACTCTCCTTAGTATGAATTAACTTCCAAACTGTGTGTCATCCTTGGTCAACAAGAGGCAGCTTTCACTGTGACGGTCACTGGGGAGTCTTCTTTGGGGAGGAAGCCTCCTGGGGGACTCTGTCCTTCACCAAGCCTGCCTGTTCAGGTGTCCAGGCCTGTGACTCTTCCTTTGAGCTTGCTTTTTATCACCAAACAGCTCCATGACTGACTGCTCCCACCCCAGTCTGTATAGGACGCAGAAAGGTTTTACAAATGCCCTTTTCATTGTACTTCTATGCTCCAAACCTTGTTTCTCCTAGTTACCTACTGAACAGGTTTCTACTCCAAAGCTACCCCTCTCCTGGGCTCTCTCTCTGTACTTCCTGAAGTCCATGCCCACAACTCCTTGTGTATTCACGACACATCCAGCTCATCAGAGTGTATGAGTTGCTTCTTGCCTAGAATCCTTTATCAATTCTTTTGTTTAGCGAAGAGGACTGCCATCTGCAAATATTCTTCTTAGTAAAGTATCTCAAGAATGGAAGAAAAAGTATCCAGTGTACTCAATACTTTTATGAAACCAATTTATAATTACTCACATTTTCTTATGAAAGATAGATCACAACTATAGCTTAGGATGAAAAAGAGAAGTAGAGGGGGATGGGAGGGGACGGGGGAAGTTCAATAGAGGGAGGGTAAACAGTGGGACCACACGTCTGGTGCATGTTGTAAGGGTATAAGTCAAATCTACCAAGAATAGAACATAAATGTCTTAACAGGATAATTAAGTTAATGAGGTGAAAGCTATATTAATTAGTTTGACGTTACCATTCCAAATTGTATAAAAAAAATCAACACATTGTACTCTACAAAGCATAAATGTATTCATGATCTATGCGTATATGACTTAATAAAAGGAAAAATACATAGAAAAAAATAAAAATAAAGTCCATTGCAAAAGTTACTTGTTCCTTAAAAGAAAAAAATAAATAAACCTTCTTTTAGCAAATCCAAGAACTTTTGCCATTCATTCAACAAATTCCTAAGTTATATAATAAATTTCTTCACCATTTAATGCATACTGATGTCATTTATGAGTAGTTTTGGAATTATTCTTTGCTTTCTTTAAGCATTTATGTGTTATCTCTCAAACTGTATGATAAATTCATTTGAACATTTTCCCTTAATCAAAGCACCTCAGCTCACCAATCTTAGGAGGGTGAAGAGCCTAGAGGTGCCTTCCCAAACATCCCAGGAGGGGCACTGCAGGTGCATGGGCTGGGTTGAAATCCCAGCTGCGATAGTGGGTCTCTATGCAGCATCAGCACTGTTCTGTGCACCTGTTAGCTTCCTAAAGAGGAATATAGTGACTTCTCAACCCAGAAAGCCATTATAGAGATGATAATTTTATTTAACAACACAGAATGGAAAGCTATTGTCAGTTCTTAAATGTTTATGTTAGAGTGACGTCTTAGTGGACATGTAGAAATACAACTGAGGAAAACAACAGAAACACTGCAGGGAGAAGGTTGAACAAAATCTCAGTCATCTAGCGCAGTTCAGATTCCCTCTTCTATGTGAAGATGTTTTTATTCCTAAATCTCTTTTTATTCACAATTTATATTCCGTGTACTCAGAGTCACTTATGGCTATGAGTACATAGAGTGTCAATTGTTTAGTTTGTTACATTAGAGGCCCTTAGTGTAATCTGACCTGTGTTACAGTAATTTCTTCATATGAGCAAGATGAGGGTAGGAATTGTGTTTGAACTCTGAATCTTTAGAATCCAGTCCAGAATCCGGCAAACTAAAGACAATTCAGGCTGGGCGCAGCAGCTCGTACCTGTAATCCTAGCACTCTGGAAGGCCAAGGCAGTTGGATCCCTGGAACTCAGGAGTTTGAGACCAGCCCAAGCAAGAGTGAGACGCCATCTTTACTTAAAAAAATAGCTGGTCGTTGTAGGGGGCACCTGTAGTCCAAGCTGCTTGGGAGGCTGAGGCAACAGGATCGCTTGAGCCGGAGAGTTTGAGGTTGCTGTGAGCAATAGGGCAGTACACTCTACTGAGAGTAATAGACAGAAACTGTATCTCCAAAATAAATAAACAAAAAACAAAGAAACTAAAGCTGATGCAGAAACATTGATGGAATTCAATAGGACCAAAGGATTTTTATGCATATAGAGTCACTGTAGGTTGCTCATCTGTGTTTTGGTCACTCCCACAGACTCTGGCAGCAGTATCTTCGGATATAGACCCAGAAGCACAGGGGGCTCGCTGAGCCAGTGTCGACGTTATCTCACTGCAAGAGGGAGGTGGTCTACTGGTGGGGAAAGAAGGGAGAAGATTAAGTCTGAAGTAAAAGGAAGGGGAGGAAGAAACAGGAAAAAAATTGGATAATTTATAGTTGATTATAGTTGAACATTATGGCGCAGAATTATAAGAACTTAGACTTAACACTGGTCAAAGTAAGGGCTCATCAAGGCATAATAAGATTCATCAAAAAGCTTTTCAGTTTGATCCCCTGAACTGCACTTTACAATGTTTTTGTTTTCAAAATTCAGTTTACATACAGTTTGGGGTTTTGGCTCAAATTGATCACTCCCTAGGGAGTCACAGATTCTACGTTTAGAGATTCAGTTATTTGTGATTGGCCCTAAGTTCAATAATTGCCTTCCTTCTGCGATTTTGGGAAGATGCCATCTCAAAGACCCACAGGTCCGTGCTGCTGCAGGGGCTGGAAGGCAGGCTGTCCCCACTGTCCGCACCTCCCCAGGCTGCCTGTCTGATCTGCTCATCCATGGTCGTTCCGTTAAAGGTGTGTATCCGTGGGAAGGGATAGAACTCTGCATTTGAAAATTCATTCCTGGAAGACTGGCGGCTGCTAATGGCAGGGTTGGAAGTGAAGGAACAGGAGGAAGTCCAGGAAAGTGATGAATTTCAGACAGAACCAAAACCCAGGCTCTGAGGGTGTGGGAGAAGAGCCTGCAGGCTGACTCACTGGTGGCTCAGCTCCGTGGCGTGTGAGTCCACGGCTCCTCTGTGTGTTCGAGTCTTTGGTTCAAACTAGTGAATGCTAAGGCCGCGTTCTGTGTATTCTCAGAAGGCACAGGCTGTCTTTCCTGAGGGACGGGGCTCTGCTGGAGTGTGCCGGGATCAAGACCTTGCTGGTATCATTTGAACATACATGGTGGAGGAGAGAAGGAGTCAGCCAGAATGTATTGATGGCATGCACTGCGCGTAAAAGACAGATTGTTCCCAAGCATCACTCTCCTGGCAGTTGGCCTAATAATAATGTCAAGAGTTTCTCATTTTAAGTTCCCTTCTAATTTCAATGATTTGATAATATAGTCTAACTTTTCCTTCCTTCCAACTCTGGATTTGAATCTCTTTCTCACTGCTTTTTTTTTTTTTTTTTAAATTTTTACATGTGTTTATCAGGTTTCCACCTTTTTCCTTCACAGAATTTAAAACGCTTAAAATTTAATAACAATAACAATGTTTAAGATAAGGACTAGAAACAAAAACCACGTAAAGAATGAACGAAGATAAATACGTTCAGAAAAGAAAACAGACAATTGCTGCATCGAAATATTAAGCAATATTAGTAATAATAATGCCAAGAAAGTAAAGGTTTTTGTTTTTTTTTAAGAGACAGGATCTTGCTATGTTGTGTAGGCTGGACTTGAACTCCTGGCTTCAAGTGGTCCTCTCGCCTCAGCCTCCCAAGTAGCTGGGACTACAGGCATACTCTGCGGCACCTGGCCAAATCTCCATTTTTAAAACATATTTCACTGGAAAACTTAAAACCATGTGTACCCAGCGCTCTGTCTGCCAGATACATTGGGCTGTGAAGCTTTCTCTTTACATATTTGTGTGGATTCCATCCCAAGAGGTTGCTGTCAGGTGCCAGCAGAGGCTTTGTGTGTCATTACTAAGGGAAGACATCCCCACCCGGTCGCATTAGATTCTAAGCGTAGCATGGGCGTAACTTGGACCCTGCACTCTCCCGGGATTTTCTCAGTGTACACTGTTTTACAGGGTGTGTTAGGATGGTCATACCAAGTCACAGACTATTTTCAAGGGGCTTGGGGCAGTCAGAGTTGGGATTGATGCCTTGCTCTCTGAGCCTGGCAAAGGGAAAAACCAGGACTTCACTTCCATCTAATTGCCTTTGCGGTTTCACATTTCATCTTCTGTTATTAAGGGGGGAAAAATAATTCCTTTTTGGTGGTAGGGGTAGGGGTGATCATACCCTTCCCTTTAGCCAACTGGAAAATCTTATAACCTTGGCAAGCTTTCAGATTTAATTTAAGATTTCGACCACTGGCTTGTGAACCAGAAAGGTGTGTATGTTAAACTCTGGACTGAGGAAGTTTCACAGTCACCTTTAGAGAGGTAGGGATTTTCCTGGGATGTGTCTGGTCCATTGGCCTATAAAGCATCTTAAAGCGGTGTTCCCTGTGTACTCCCAGCCTGTCTTGCAGCGCGCCATGTTCTGCCTCTCAGTGGTTTGTTCCCACTGCGGTTCTCGGGCGCAGGCCATTTGCACACAAGATCCCCTGCTGTCCTGTGTGCATCACCTGGGTATGATGATCATGTTCATAACCAAATCTCCAGCCCTCCTAGGGTAGTCTCCAAGAGCGTTACGCCACGTAAAGCATTCCTCTTATTTTTAAAAGCCTTTGGTCACTAAGCATTTGATTAAGATGCTGAGTATAGTCAAGTAAAATTATTTGAATAAATGACTTTCATTATCCTATTAAGAAACAGGACAGTAAATGATCACTTGAAGACATCAGAATTTTAGAGTTTCTCATTGTATCTCAGTAACTATATTTCATGTGATACATATTTGCAAGATGTTACGAATTTTAAATATAACAGCTGTGTTTCCGTGCATTTTATGATTGTTAGACGTCTGCGTCCAATCTGTATTTTAATTTTAACTTTGAAACCTGGCTTGGACGTACTATCTGCAGTGTTCTTTTATCTCATACATCTGAGTTACCTCTTTCTTGGCACTTAGCTTTGTATGTAAGTAAAACCACCGTGTGCTTCTTAGATTCTCCAGAGTGCTGTTTCGGTTTTAAACTTGAGCAGTGATACTATGATATGTAAAATTCTTTACAAACTACCAGCTGTGGTTTCCAGTTCCCTCACCATCTCAGTGAGAGATTGGTGAGATTCTATGAGTCCATTTCAGGACTGGTGTCTTCCCAGTAAAGACAAAGGAATGCTACTGGCGTAATAGCTCCAGAGTGTTGTGCCGTGATATTGGGCAGGTGGTGATAGTGGAGCTGGTGATGTGTGTGGCCTTCGCTGAAGCCTTTTGTGACCGGCCTCTCCTTTCACTTTCACAACAGGAGGTTTTGGGGCACAGTGGCTGGTCATTGGGCTACATCCCAGCTTACACTGTCTGGCTGTAGACCTGTCCCTCTTAAGCAGCTTGCCAAAGAGTGTTGAGTGCGATGGTTTTAGGTGCCAAGTGCATCAAAGACTTTGGAGGTAAATATTTTCTTCCTATTTGGAAACCATATTTTTTCAGCACATTAGACTTACTGAAAATTTCTCTCCAAAGGACTCAAAAGTTCTCCAAAGAACTTGCTATGGATGCCAACCAGGAGTTCTACCTAAGGCATATTTGTCACCTAGGGGGCCCAGAAGACAAGATTTGTCTACCACCTACCTCTGTCCTCATTGGGGCCCTAGACTGGTCACCTAACCGTGACTCAGATCTCTGGACTTCACTCCCAGCTCTCTGAATGAAGGCTGCCGACATAGCTGGGCTGTAGTTATTTGCATTTTCAGTAGGCTTACACATTTTACAAAGCGCTGTCATTTTACCAACCTTAAGGGGTGAAGATAGCTCTTCTAAGAGCTTCAGAGATGAGGCAAGAGAAGTGAAAGAGAAAAGTGACGTCTCAGAGTTACAGTGGGCCAGACTGGAAGAGCCTGGATCAGCGGTTCTCAACCTATGGGTCCCAACCAATGAAAATACGTCCTGCATATCAGATATTTACATGACGATTCATAACAGTAGCAAAATGACAGTTATGGAGTAGCAATGAAAATAATTTTATGGTTGGGGGTCACCAGGACGTGAGGAACTATATTAAAGGGTCACAGCATTAGGAAGGTTGAGAACCACTGGCCTAAATACATGCTGCTCTGCCTAGACTTGTCTCTGGGACCAGCGCCGCGGTGGCTTGTTGGTAGAAAGAATGAATCAAACTCCCCTGGGGATTTTCACACACTATTCCTCGAAATACAAGAGGCTTTAGGCTGAGAAGGATTAAAATTTGGGCCTCTCTGTCAGCCGCAATCGCTCTACATCTGTCTGTCTGACACACAGATGTTCTATATCACCTCTGGTGCGGGGGATCATCTGTGGCCAGAAAAAACTTGGATGGCTCCTAAATGTCAATGCTCTTACACCCTTGCCTTCGGGGTTAATTCTCACTTAAAAATCAACAGAATTAGGGCGGCGCCTGTGGCTCAAAGGAGTAGGAGGCCGGCCCCATATGCCAGACGTGGCAGGTTCAAACCCAGCCTCAGCCAAAAACTACAAAAAAAAAAAAGAAAAAACAACGGAATTAATATAAAATGAGTAAATTTTCTGTAGGGAAATATGATTTGACTTAACAATTTATTAGCAGCTTTCTAAAATGATATCTGTTGGGTGAGACCAAGAGACTTCCTACTACTTCACTCAGTATCTAATACCTAGTTCAAGCCCTTGAAGGGGACAAATAAATTTTGCTAAAATAAAATTAAATGAAAAAGATCAATTTTATTCTCATGTTTACTTTAAGCAATGTACAGTGTTTATGTACTTACACCTTCTGTGTATGCTAGGATTATAAATATTCCACAATTAATTTTAAAAGTTAATCACAATTTTAGTTTTTTCATTAAATCGTTTTACTTCATGCATACATGTATTCTAGTATTCAGCAAGTCTGTATAAAACAATCTTCCCAGGCAGTGCCTGTGGCTCAGTGAGAAGAGCGCTGACCCCATACACCGAGGGTGGCGGGTTTGAGCCCAGCCCCGGCTAAACTGCACCCAAAAAAAAAAAAAAAATAGTAATAATCTTCCCTCTTTCCCAGTCCCTCTGATAACTGCCTTCATTATTTTACTGACTTGATGAATTCTCAGTTCCAAATGATATTTCAGGTCATACATCTAGTTTAGAACTCCTGCAGTAAAAGACATTTCTAGACAGAATCCTCCATCTTTCAGAGTTAAATGCTGAATTCAATGACACGCTCCTCTTTCTTTCTATAAAACGTTGTGTTACCTTCATTCTTAGAAGGGATTTGAGTAGAGAGATTGTATATTCTTCCTTTGATGGGATGCTATGAATATGGACAGTTAATATGATAAGCCAAATTGTATTTCCCCCATTCTCCCAACTTCAGAAAGTTTTATGATTTTCATTGATGACATGCACAAGAATTTGTTTGGAAGTTACAAGTGGACTGAACATCACTGCAGTGTTTCGTGGCGTCCTCAGGCTGACAGAGCAGTGGAGGAGTTACAACTGCATTCCAGAGGGAAGTGACATTTTGTCCAAAACCATCAAGGGCAGACTTTTCTGCTTTAATACTAGCTTTTCAATCGGAGAGCTTACAAGGTGAAACCCATGCACATAAACTTGCTGCCTTGTAAACTTGATCCCTTGTAAATCTGTGACATTTTTCCTGTTACAACAGTTTTGTATCCTCGTGTGCATAAATACTGCCTTTGACAGGATAAGAGACTAGTGCCATGAATATTCCTTCAGCAGTGGTAAAAACTCGACAAGAAAGCTTTGAAGTTTTAAGATGACAATCAAATGGCCAACGAAGGGCAGAAGAATGTAAAATAAAAACCTTCGTGGATGAGTGGCTTTATTTCACATCCATTGTGGGCTCTTAATCCTGTCGCTTGCAGCCTTTCTGCGTCATCCACGTGAATCTCGGAACTTTAATGTACAAGGATCATCAGGTCTTTGTCATTTGAAGGTCCTCTGTGGCTAAATTCTCTATAGTTCTATCGCCATCAACCTTATTATTTGAATTGATGATCTGTTATGTAGATGTTTGATGCTTCTATTTGACATTGGATTCCTCAGCTGTATTCCTTAAAACAGGGCGGTATCTTAGATTCGCACCAATAGAGTTTTGTGATACTGAGTGTACCTTAGTTTTATGGCATTTGCTTTTCACAGAAAGCTAAAAGGGAATCTGAGCTCCAAGGCATTGCCTTCTACCCAAAGCACTTTTCCTCCCTTGGCACTTTTTTCGGGTTATTTGATTTGGTGTGAGAAATGGATTGAGACCAGAATAAGGATCAAAAATTCTTGTGAACATTTGAAAAGACATTCATGGGGCAAAAACTGTCAAGAGCTTAACTTTGTAATGATAGAACACAGAAAATTTGAGAAATAGCTATAAGATGGAGGTGTTGATAATTTTAAAGTTATTCATTGTGAAATGTAAAATAGCGGTTCTTTTTTATGAATAGATCGCATTTTAGAAGAAAGCATTTGGTAGAGATAAAATGTTTCATACTTTAAAAACACATTTTGGCCATTATAATGTTGTTTAGAAAATTTTATCTAAATTTTATCTAAAATTTTCATCCATTAGATTTCCACCTTTCCCATACATTCACAAGATTTAGCAGACCCCCAACTAGCTACAGTTGACCCTTCAACAACGCGGATTTGAATTGTAAGGACCTGCTAATACACGGGTTTTTTCCCACCTTCACCATTTTGGAGACAACTAGACCAAACCCTCCTCTTCCTCAGCCTTGTCCATGTGAAGATGATGAAGAAAAACCCTTTTTAATGATCCTCCCCACTTAATGAACGTGTTTCCTCTTTTTCACCAACATTTTCCTTAGCTTGCTTCCTTTTGAGAGTATAATGTATAATGTGTATGGCATACAAAATGTGCATTAATTGACTGTGTAATGGGTAAGGCTTCCAGTCTGTAAAAGACAATTGGTAGTTAACTTTTAGAGAGTCAAAAGTTATATTCCAATTTTCAACTTCATGGGAGTTCTGCACCTCTAAACCCTACCCTTGTTCAAGGGTAGACTGTACTTTTATTCACAATAAAAAAGTGAAAGATACCTGTACATTCTTCAAAGAATTTCCTTAAGCGTTTCAGTGGTTTCATCTCATCATTTACAAAGATTCACTTACTTTTCCCTGTAAGTGTCCTATCAGAGGACGCTAATTTTTAGTACGACCATATTCATAAATTAACAGTAATAAATATAGCAGTTAACATTTATTGGAAGCTTGCTCTGTGCTTCATCTTCTTTTAAGAATTTACTTAGAATTTCTCCCTGAATCCTCATAATATCTCCCTGGGGTACAGAGGAGGAGGCAGCTGGCAGGTGTATCTGTCCTTCTGCCCTCCTGATTCTGCCCTTGACCGAACAGCCCTCACTGGGGTGGGCCAAACATCAGTGCCGCTCCAAAAGGTGAACACCAAAGGCCAGGGGCGAGGGTGTTTTCATGCTCATCGTCGTCTGTGCAGCAAAGCAGAATGAAAACATTTCCTTTAGGGCGGAGCCTGTGGCTCAGTCGGCAGGGCGCCGGCCCCATATACCAAGGGTGGCGGGTTCAAACCCAACCCCGACCGACGTGCAACAACAACAACAAAATAGCCAGGCGTTGTGGTGGGCGCCAGTTGTCCCAGCTACTCGGGAGGCTGAGGCAAGAGAATCGCCTAAGCCCAGGAGTTGGAGGTTGCTGTGAGCTGTGTGACGCCAGGGGACTTTACAGAGGA
Organism: Arctocebus calabarensis; assembly: GCA_963573935.1. NCBI lineage: Eukaryota > Metazoa > Chordata > Mammalia > Primates > Lorisidae > Arctocebus > Arctocebus calabarensis. The sequence continues at coordinate 37,663 of CAUYON010025682.1, read as the reverse complement.
TGATAAAGTGAGACTCTGTCTCTACAAAAAAAAAGAAAAAAAAATTTCCTTTAAAGAAACGTGCTTTTTGATGATGTCTCCACATCTCCATTGTGACTGATTTCAGGTTACCTTGCGTCCCCTGCATTTGTTTCCAGCTAGGGCAGCAGTTCTCACCCTGTGGGTCACGACACCATCTTTCAGGGGTCACCTAACACCATCTTGCATATCAGATATTTACATTATAATTCATAACAGTAGCAAAATTACAGTTATGAAGTAGCAATGAAAATAATTTTATGGTTGGGGATCACCACCATCTTACATATCAGATATTTACATTATAATTCATAACAGTAGCAAAATTACAGTTATGAAGTAGCAATGAAAATAATTTTATGGTTGGGGATCACCACAACATGAGGAACTGTATTAAAGGGTCGTGGCATTAAGAAGGTTGAGAACCACTGAGCAAGGGGGAGCCTCCCCCTCACTGAAGTTCAAGTGGGTGCTTGTCATCGCTTGGACACGTGTCACAGCTCACAAAGCCCCTGCGGGATGATGGCAGCCACTCCTGGTAGCACATCAGTAAGAAGGGCTTTCAGACCCAGCCCCTCCTCTCTCTCAGGATCCAGTGTCAGCATTTCATGATCAGGGCTGTAACTCACGGCGTGAATTGAAGTGAAATCTGCGGGTGACCTGGTCAGTACCATGTCTCTGCCAGAGCACATGCTTGATGGTCATTGGAATAAAGGACAGAAAAAAGTTCAAGCTTAGGTAACTTCTAAACATGAATGTCAGATGCTCTGTTTAGCATTTTCATAGAAATAAAAATCCTACCACAAATCATTATTGATTTTTGAAACCCTGAAAACCCCAAATGCAGGTCTTGCTCTCTCTCCCCTCTGCTCCGCTCCCCTCCCGGTGAGGTCTGTGGGTTATAGGGAATGTGTGAAATGATCTCTCCCTGGCAAAACAGCCTGTTACCATGGAAACAGCTTACTGGTTTCTAAACCCTGCTGGCTAGTTCCAGGAACATTAACTCTATACTTGTTTTAAAGATAAATAGCTAGCTTTTGAATAGTTATAATCATTGAAAAAAGGCATTCATATTAATTTACAAATAGACTTTTCTCATTTGGAAAGTATAACATTTACTATTATTATCACACTTCACATGAGCAGAGTATCCTTTGCTAGGAGACTCAGACTCTGTTCATGAAGTCTTACTTTTTATGTTAGTGTTTGGGGCTTGGCAATAGATTCATCTGCAGGAATATGATTTTTTTTGTTATAGTTAGATACTGATATATCAGTTTTGCCTTTTAAGTCTCCACATCCTTATGAAGACATGACGTATTTACCTCACCTGCTGTCCCTGCCCGGACAGGGTGCGTATTTGTTCACTTTTCCCTGTTGACAGTCGATTTTGTGTCCAGTATTTCCCTTCCTGCCGATTTCTTAGTTGAAAACTAAGAAGTAGTATCTCAGGGGGATGTACAGAAATAATTCAGGGGTACATAGTAATGCATTTTTACATATTTAAATGTTTTAAGAAAAACAAGTACCAGTTGGGAATCCCAAATCTGAAGATCCAAAATCCGAAATGCTCCAAAGTCTAAAGCTTTTCGAGTAATGTTCATTACAAGTACAATGCTTTGATCCCAAGCATTTTGAGTAACAGATACTCAGTGTGTACTTAATACAGTTTAAAAAGTTAAACATTAATTTCATTATTTAGATGTATTTTTGAGACTGAGGAAATTAAGCTTCTCTCCTTAGCATGTGGGGTCCTTGTTTACCCTGTACCCCAGTTCTGACTTCTCTCCTGTCCCTGGGCAGATTAGTGCTCTCATATACCACATCAATTTGCAGACATTTGTTGTTATTTTATGCACATGTTAAGATTTTTAATATATAGAGATATGACCAAGTATATATCCAGCTACATTGTCGTCCCTTTGGAGTAAATCTCTGCTTCTTCTTTTTTTAGTATTTATTTTCTTCTACTGTTTCTTAATATGTGCTTTCTTGTCTGTTGTGAAGCCCACATACTGTACCTAAGCAGGCTTCGGGAAGGCTCTGGGTTTTATGGAAAGGCTCACTCTCTCCTGCCAGTCTCTTCCTTCTTGTTCCTACTCCCAGCTTGCTAAGCATCGGAGTCACACCGTTGCTGCAGTGATAGCCCCAAATGCGCTGTGCGTTTGCACACCCTACAGCCCCCTCCTGAGCCCCGAGCCAACGCTGTCTGCTGGACTTCTCCCTGCCCTGCCCCTCTTCCTTGTCCCTTCCTGTTGTCTGGGAGTCACAGATGATAAACTGTTCTTGTTCTGCGTAATGCCCAGCATAGAAACATTCAAAAACTACGGTACTGAAATAGCTCCTCTTAGGCTTAATCTGGTGCTTCCTCTGTGCTTTGGAAAAAAACAGTCACGGTTCCAATTCTGGGTTCTTGCAGTCATCCCCGTCAGTTATGTTCCGAAGGTGGGTGGGCTTCCAAGAGAGCAAGGCTGGTGTATTTTGGTTTCTCAGTTGGCTATGTTTTACATATTGTATTAATTTCCTAGGCTGCTGTTACAAAGGTCCAGAAACTAGGTAGTTTATAAACAACAGAAATTTATTGTCCCACAGTCTTCAGGCTGGAAGTCTGAGGTGGAGGTGACCACCCGGTCGGTTCCTTCCGGGGGACAGTGAGGGCAAATCTGCCCACGCCTCTGCCCCAGCTCCCGCTGGGGTGCTGGTATCTTTGCTGTTCTCAGCTGCGAGGAGCCCTGCCTTTGTCTCCACGTGCTCTCCCTGTGTCTGTATACCAAGTTCCCCTTGTGATAAGGACCCTCGTGATAATGAATTAGGGGCCTGGCCCCTCCAGCACGATCTCATGTTAACTAATTTCCAAATAACACCAAGGGACTCACTTGTGTGAATTTTAGAAGACACAGTTCAACCCGTAACGAGTACCATGACAAGAAAATTTATTTTATATTCCAAGTCAAGTGGGTGATTTTTTTTTTTACAAGTAGATCTTGTGTTTCGATCAAAACGCAATATAAATCAAACACAATTGGCATAAATTCATAAATGACAGCCTTGACCATTTATGTGCTGCAGGCTCTGCTGATCCGTCTGGTTTCGCATACCTGGAAGGTCTAGACTGCGGTCACCGGCCAGCCAGTGAGGCAACTGTGACTCCTAAGTGGCAGATGGTGTTTATTTCTAATTATACTATCTTACCTTCATTCAAAGAGTAAATTGTTTTTAAACTCCTGCCAGTGGCTGTTACTCCCAGGTGGTGGTGACATCTCAAAACATCTTTTTAACTTTTTCTTCAAATAATAAAATTTCATTTTAATCCAAAAATAGTCTTTTGTTTCTTTTACTTAAACATGATGACCCTAATGTCTGCTCAAAATAAACTGCAACATTTATTCGTTAGAGCAGTATTGATTTCCAATCTTGATAAACTTTCTCTAAAACCTAGTGTTTTTCATGTATCTAGAATTAATTTCTTCTTCTTTTTTTTTTTTTTTGGTAGAGACCGAGTCTCACTTTATCACCCTCAGTAGAATGCTGTGGCGTCACACAGCTCACAGCAACCTCCATCTCCTGGGCTTAGGCGATTCTCTTGCCTCAGCCTCCCGAGTAGCTGGGACCGCAGGTGCCCGCAACAGCGCCCAGCTATTTTCCTGTTTTGCAGTTTGGCCGAGACCAGGTTTGAACCCGCCACCTCTGGTATACTGGACTGGCGCCCTACTTGATGAGCCACAGGTGCTGCCCTAGAATTAATTTCTTAATGGTACTGCAGTACATACATTGTGGTTGAATCGTGATAGACTGCGGTCACCAGCAGCCAGTGAGGCAGCCGTGACTCCTAAGTGGCAGATGGCATTTAGCAGCCCACCTCTTCCTGTACGTCTTGGTACCCATTTCCCTGAAGGTACAGGCATGAGGCAGCGGTAACTGTCTTAGTTGGAGTTCCGTGGTGCATCCTTCATTTATTCCCATTGGAGACCCTAAACCAGTCGCTAGAATGACAGCATTTGCCCACTTGTATTTCTCCGGTTAAAAAAGATGCTCAGGCCCTACATCTAACACTCGAAAGGAAAGGCGCTGTTCAGTATGATTGCCACTTTGAGTTATTTTCCAGATCGTTACATCTTACTTTTCTGTTCATTCAACAATGCTAACGTATTCACCGACACTTTTCAAGAATATGTTTACATAAAAGCAGAGTGAGGAAGTTAAAAGACCCAGACTGCAAATAACTTGCCGCTGCTTCAGTGTAATTCAGACTGAGTCACCCGCCCCGGTTATGGGAACAGCAGCTCCGACAGGCAGAACTGGGAAAAGATGACAGAGAGCGGCAGAGAGATGGTCCCCGCGATCGATTTCTATTTGAGAACAAAAAACTGAGAAATTACCCATCTACGGCAAACCGGTTTCTTATTGCGTGGTTTGATTTTAATGCTAGAGTATGCACCATGGCTTATATAATTTGATCTTCAGTGAAATTATTTATTCCTTACGTCTGACTTTTGCTTCCAGTTATATCTAAATTAATTGATAGAGAATATATTTTTAAATGTAGCAAACTACTCTAGGCCAGATAATATGATTCTTACTTCTAGAAAGGAATTAATTTGGGTAAGTATTAACTCTCAAGCTAACTATATTCGTGCATAAATGGGTGGATGTGCACCCAGGTCAGAACGGCGTGTTTCCAGGGCTGCAGCTCAGCGGGAGTGGTGGGCACTCCCTGGGCTGCCTCCGCCATCGGCCTCCATTCTCCCTTCCCGGAACCCCGGGTACTGCCTCTGCCTTTGTCTCACTTTTGCATGCTTCCTGTGGGAGCAGCTCCGCTTCCCTCCTTCCTGGGGCCCAAGCACATCTTCTCCACACAGCCCACTAATTCTCCCGTGCATTGTTCCTTGGTTTAGCTGTGCCCTAAACCTTGAAGGATGATAATCAGTTACGCAGGCTAGAAACTTGAAATAACTTCGCAAAGAGAGCGACACAATCAGGCTTGTGCTTTAGAACAGTCAGCCATCATCTTTACCTGTATTACGTGGTGCAACGCTTAGTATGAAAAGGCCCCCTGCGCCACGTATAGAGAAAGACACATCTTTCTATAAGCAAACACCATGTCCCTCCCTTGCGTACCACACAACCTTCATAATAAATTCCCATCATTTTCACTATTTCAACTCCTTCCACAACATATAAAGGTACAAAAAGTAGATCCTGATAGCTTTGTATTCCCGGCACATCCTGTTTCCTAACCTGGCGCTCTCTAGAACGTATGTGGAAGGTGAATAAGGCTGCGTAAGGAACTTCTTAACCTCCCAAATCCAGTTCTGGCATCACCTCTTCTAGAAAACCCATTCTCTCCCTTCCTCCCCCAGCTCTGCACCTTTGGTTTCCTGCCTTTCCTTGAAGTTCTTATAGTGCCTTGTCCTGAATAAGTCTGCACCTTGTTTGCTGTGCTCTGGTCTAATTGTCCGGTTGCCCTGCCCCACTGGAACACAAACCAGCAGCCCCTGCAGCCCTGTCCTTCCTTCTTTGACTCACTTCTCACTGCCTGGAGCTGCGCCTGCTCTGCGTATATTTCCCAAATGAATGAATGGAAGACTAAGAAGGTGTTTTAACTCTTCGTCCAGTGAGTACCTTCACCTTTGCTTCCCTCCACACTCATTTGTCATGCTTTGATTTTTATGCACTAGTCTTTCAAGGTTTACCTGTCAACTGAAGAAACCCATTGATTGGATAAGCTCTGCCTTGGCACTGTAATATAGAATCATGGTAGAAAGAGACGCTGCAGTTCCAGCTTATCCTGGTATGTGGCAGATTTTGAGGAAGCCTGGTAAACGGGGTTCTAGAGCACCTCAGAACAGGCTAGATCCCACATGAAGCTGAAGGCTTCTAGTGAAACTACCAATAAAAGTGAAATGGAAATGTACCTATTTCTACACAGGCCCTTTTCTTACTCACCCTCTTTGTAGCTGGGGATGGAGGGAAAAGCTAGGGGGTAGAATGAGACTAGATTAAAAGACAGTAAGTATAGATTTTTTTTTAATAACATAAAAAAATTGTGAATGTTAAAAGTCAACCTGTAATAACTGGCTTATATATTATTAAGATAGTATGTAACTACTATAATTTCTCCCCACAGTATTTTTACTGATAGGCACATTATTTTTATGTGATAGGCATTTTCAAATAACCATTTGATGGCCTTTTACCCTATTCTTTAAATATTTGAAATCTTGTTTCTATCTATGAATATAACTAGTCAGAATAAAATTACATTGTTTGAAGTAATGTTCCCAAAGGAGTTTCTGATGACATGGCTTAGCGATTTCTTAAAGGATAGGAAAACACTTTATTAATAGAGAAAAACCAGACGTTCATATTCTCCTGGGAGTTCAGGTTGAATTTTAATTGAGTAACTTTGCATCAGCCGCATTGTATTATTGACACGTATTAGGTGGTGGATTTCTGTATCAGCAGTTCTTTAAAGAAAAGTCTCTTTTTCCATTGCCTCCCCTGGAATAAGAGAGCTTCCCCCAGATGGGTAGCCATCAGCCGTGCAGGCTGAGAACTGTCCCCAGAAAGGGTAAATAGTTGTCTTGAGTCAGCATTTCCCTGCGTCTAGGGAAGGTGGTAGTTTTTAAGACTTTTGCTGTTCTCCTGAAACTACTTCACATTCCCTGTTTACCTAACACTGGAGGACAGGCTCTGAAATGGGATATATTTGACTTTTCATCACAGCTCTACCACCAGATACTGGGGTGATCTTGGCAAGAAAGCTGTAAGACCCAGTTTCCTCAGGGTTCTGTGTTTTAGATAAGAAGATGCTCAGAAAACCCTGAATCTATACTGGTGTTTCCTTGGCCTGATTTTTTTGCATTTTAATGGGTAGTTATTTTTCAGAACTTTTTATTTTTCCTGTACTCAGATGCCTTTTTCAACTCTGATAGTTTATGCAAAGCTTGGGAATGTGGTTGCTGTCCCAGCATATATAAATAAAAAATACCCTGCTGTAGTCCACTGAATTAGAACAACAGTGGCTAATGGGTTTGAATTCCACCCAGCCATTACTCTTGCTTTACATGGTTCAATCTGCATGAATTTCAGTTACCATACTTTAGCTAAGTAAAACCAGCTCCCCAACATCACAGTTCAGATTTTGGGGACCATGGTACATTAACTGTAATTGCATAAAGTTCAGACCTCCTAGATAGGTCCTCATTCCCCAAATCGCTCCATGAATAGCAGGTGCCCATCATGAGCAGTGAGACGGTGTTGTGACGCCTTTTCCCAGGTGTGTCGGTGATGGAGTGTGTGTGCATTTATTATTCAGTTTATTCACAGGCAGGAAAGGGTATCGTTGTATTTCTTCTTGTTGACAGTGATCACTGGTGTGGGGTTTTACAAAAATGGATTAAAAAGAGGGAAATGCTACCCCAAAATGGAAATGCAACGGCACAAAAGAGTCATAACACTGGAAGGAAAAAAATTGAATCCGACGTGTTTAGAAGAAATACTGAGAGTGGAGATGTTGACACTTACTGTTCTAGATTTTGTAACTAGGAACTCTAGATACAGATAGGAACCTGGTGAAGGTAGACTTACCTGCATAAAAGAGGAACTTTTTTTTCTGATGTCAATTAAAGATGTCCCAGATTGACTGATGCCATCAAAACCCTTCACATTAGAGGAAATCTCGAGATAGTCACTATATTGAAAAGTGCAAAGGACAAAAGCCAATTCAAACTGAGAAAGACAATTGCCCCACATTTGGAAAAAATGCATGCCCTGGATTGTGTTTTGTATGTTGAGAGGAAGAGGTCAAACAGCACGCAGCCCACTCTTGATATGTCTTCACAGAGAAATAAGAAATTCCCTGTGTGTTCACGTCGTGTTTTAAGTTAGAGGGCTCATCTCCCTATACGTCCGTAACTGACAATAGGAGAGTTTTAATGTTTTGACCAAGTTTTAAAAGGTCCCAGAAGGATCATAATTTGTGCCCTTGACTTAGCTGAATATGCATTACACGGTTTCAGTGGATACGGTTGTCACAAAGCAGAGACTATCTGTAATGAAAAATAGTCAAATAAATCCTGTTGCCACGTAGATTTTGTTTCACTGAGAAATTAGTTCACACATCATTAATAATAGCAATATTTTCAAGTACATCCCTACTCTTTTAAAGGCAGTTCATACATGGGTCATTACGAAAATTTTGAGATACACAAAAATCAAGAACGGTAAAGTTCTTGAGTGGATGGAACCTAATGAAACCCTCCCAGCAACGCTGATAAGTTGAGCAAGTTGAAAGTTGCATGGGTGAATCAGAAAGGAAGCTGTCAACTGTGTCTCTTGAAAGAGAACTAATGGACCATAACACGGTCTGTGTCAAAACTTTCGTAGTTTACTTGATTATAAAACCAGTTGCTCTTTCTAATGTTTGCTACTTTTAATTTTCCAAAAGTGTAGAAATTAAATATTTAGACACATGTTTCTGTGGTGCTCTTAGTGAAATATTTTTGCAATATAAAAGGTTTTTCATCCTTTGGATTTTAAGAGCGGGTTCCACTGTAATCTCCGTAGGCAAACAGCCAAGTAGCTGCATTCTGCATGGGGAGTTTCAGTGACAGTTCTAGTCCCTTGTGGGTGAGAAATGCAATTTTATTTGCTAGGAAGACAACAGGCTCTGGGATTCATTGTGTGTTTTGTAGGATGCATGCAGAATGTTTTGGTTTTTATAAGACTAAAATAATTGAAGCTGTCTCTTGTCATTCAACCTTATAATAAATACCTATAATTTAAAACCTCGAAATTGGTTGGTTTTGAAAGATGTTAGTATCATGAATAATAATAAGAGGCTTTGGGTTATTTTTAATGCATCAAGTCCTGCGCTGTGGTCTGTGTAAGAGAAAGGAATCCTGATTACAGTTTTGGAGAATGTCCCCAGCGCCCCCAGCATGCCCACAGTGGAGGCCACGTTATTACATGGTGCTCCGAGGGGCCTCGCACCAACAACTCACTTGCTTACGTGCGGTAATGAAAGGTCTTGGGGGGAATGTTTGTACTTTTAAAGATTGGTTTAATCATGTTCAGGGAATGAAGCTAAATTAAACATAGCCTATAGTGCATCTGAGAGTGGAAAGTTGGATTTTTACCTACTTTCTAATTTTTTACTAAAATAACTTCCTTTTCTAACTTTCCTAACTTTTTACTAATGTAACATCCTAATCCATCATACAGCAAGAAAAAGGGGCGATTTTATTCTTTCAGAGAAACAGGGCCTTCTTTACATGCATGAATTTATATAAAATTCCTCATGTAATATATTTTATCATGTTCATCAGCTTCACAAAGAAAAATGTAAGAGTTCTTAGTCCAAAACATTTTTCCCCCAGCCTTGGGGTAAAGAATACTGTAAGGAAGGATTGAGCAACAGAAGAGTCCAGTGATGGTAAAGGAAAGAAGGAGAAACATTAATCTGCAAGACCTTTTACTAATTCTCAAACTTGGGTGCTTTTTACTTTCATTCATAAATAAAGACAATTTCAGGAAAGAGGAGAATACAGCACAGACAAGGGGGAGACCTTCAGAATAGTAGCAGGAGCATCAAGTTGGCCTGATGTCACTTCCGACAGGCTTTAATGAACTTCAGACATGACCTAAGAAAACAGAGAGACCTCCCCTTTGGCTTGAATCCCTTGTGAGGCTTCCCGGCATGTTCAGGAGAACAGAAGGCTTGGAATTGAGGCTGTTTCTGAACAGAGCAGCCCTGGTGGGCTTCCTGGCCTTCCTCCTCTGTGCAGGGCCTGGCAGCTCCTACTGATCCCAGGAGCACAACTTGCTCCAGGCAGCCCTCCAGGCTTTAGCTCTTCCTCCTCCCCTCCCATCCAACAGGGTGAATTCCCCACCCTCCCTGGTGTGGCTGGCTCATGGTGTGGCTCACACTGTCCCTTCTCCCACTTGGCCATCTGTGAACCACAGTTAAACCAGAAGAATTCTTCCCACCCTTCCCAGGAACATCATTACTTCCTTCTTCCCCTGGGTTCCGGAAGCAATTTATTCCTAACAACCCCGGTTCCTCCTGTTTGTGGTGCCTTTATGCACAGGGCACTTGGCAAGCGCGATCTAACCCACTCAGCATTCCTACTCCAGTGCTGGTAACTGAGGGAACTGAGCTACCTGCTGAGGGATTAGCCAGCAATAGTGGAATTTGGATTGGGACAGTCATTGTCTGCCTCCTACATTTTTATCTAGACTCTAGATTGGACTCTGCTGTGTCTTATCTGTTCATTAATTTCACTCCCACCCTCAGCATCCGACCCCAAGCTTGGCGGGCAGTTCTTGTTAAAATGAATAAATGTGTATCTTAGAGGACAAAACGAGGAAAGTGAGTAGGAGTTTGAGTCAATTACAACCCAGCTACAGAGTAAGAACAGAGGCAGCAAGAAAAACTGAAATCCAATTTTGCACATTTAACATGATACTTGAAGGAATAATTTTCTACTATACAGATTTGGCTGAGGTAAGAGTTTACGTAAATGGAACCCATAAAAGGCTCCAGGGCTTCATTTGCTTATTGGTCTTAAAGAAAGGCACGGTAGCTGTTTCTGTTAGTGGTGCCAAAACATTATGATTTCATTTTCTACAGTACTAATTCTGTGCAGGCTTTTCTTCTTTTTTTCTTGATTGGCTATTAGGAGGTGTCCAAGGACAGTTGGGGAGGCCTTGTTGGTGTCCAGGGAGGCTTGTGCTCCTCCACCCTGCCACACTCTGTTGCCACAGCTGAAGAAGGACAGACAGGCAGGCAAGTGAGATCAGGAATCCTGGACTGTGGCAAAGTGCCTGGACACCAATGGGGAGCCCGAGGCCCAGCGGGCATTCCCAGAGCCATCAGCCTGCACGATTGTTGACCTTTACACTGAATGACACCCGACTGCCTTTCCGTATTCAGCCTTCCTCTGTGTGCAACTGATGTATTATGGGAATGAATCCGGCCTGGAGAGAGCCGTTAACTGGGACTTACTCAATTATTCAGAGACTGTAGGGAGTAGCTCAGAGATAGGGACATCCAGAAAAGTCAGCACATCATGCCCTATGTTTACTATATGTTAACTATAATTTTTTTTTTACATATACAATTTTTACATATACATGTGTTTATTAGGTTTACACTTTTTGCCTTCACAAATTAGAAAGGCTTAAAATTTAACAACAATAACAATGTTTAAGATAAGGACTAGAAACAAAAACCTCTCAAAGAACAAAGGAAGATAAATAAATTCAGAAAAGAAATCAGACGATTGCTGCAACAAAGTATTAAGCAATGCTAATAATAGTAATGCAAAGAAAGTAACATTCACATTATCAAATAAGAGTATGTCTATTATAGAATGCTTTGACTCTGAGGTTTAGTATAGAGTCATTAACTTATTATTTTTTTCCAAAGTCTCAAAAAATAGACAACTGATAATTATAAATAAAAATAAAAGATAATCCCAAAATATAGATCATGCCAAATCTTATAGACAATAGAAAAAGAAGAAATACTTCAAAATCATTCTACCCAATCTGGATACACCTGATTGGAAAAAATATACTATTATAAAGGGGAAATTACGAACATAATTCACTTATAAGTGAGGATGCAGGATCCTGTATCCTAAACAACATATTAACACGTTGAAGTAAAAATTAATGTTTAAGTAATGTACTTTAGTCAAAATCGAATCCAATTTATGTGAGAATTAGTCACAATTTTCTTTTTTCTTTTTTTTTCTTTTCCTTTCCTTCACCCCCTCCATCCTTCTCTCTCTCTCTGCTTTCCCCTTTCCACACTCCCCACCATGTCATTAATTGTCGTTAATTGTCCTCATATCAAAGTTGAATACACAGGATTCATACTTCTCCATTCCTGTGATGCTTCACTAAGGATAATGTGTTCCACCTCCATCCAGGTTAGTACAAATGCTGCAAAATCTCTTTTTTTGAAAGGCTGAATAATATTCCATGGTGTACATATACCACAGCTTGCCAATCCATTCCTGGGTTGATGGGCATTTAGGCTGTTTCCACATTTTAATGATTGTAAACTGGGCTGCAATAAACAGCCTAGTACAAGTATCTTTATAATAAAAGATTTTTTTTCCTTCTGGATAGATGCCCAGTAATGGGATTGCAGGATCAAACGGGAGGTCTGGGTTGAGTTCTTTGAGGTTTCTCCATACTTCCCTCCAAAAAGGTTGTATTAATTTGCAGTCCCATAACTAAGATATTTCTTCTCATTCATCACTGTTTACTGAGCAACACAAGGGGATAGAATTCCATGGAAAAGATACAGGGAACCACAAAGGCCTGTGGTTCCATTCACAAGAACTATCCTGTGATTTAGAGCTAATAGGGACTAAACTTGCCATCCATTTAATGTCCATTTTTTTATATTTGGACAGTTTAGAATTATTCAAAGAACCCTCTTAGGCAGATGATCATTTTATTATATTCATTTGCTGAAGGTGGGGGGGTATACATACTTACTAATCTAATTTCCCCCAAACAAGAGAGTACTTCTAGCTGCTAAGATTAGAAAAAGGAGAAAGAAATCTGTATTTATAGAGAGAAGAATTTATTCATGACATTACTCTGTATTTTAAATTTTAGAGGATAAAGGGAAAGAATCTGGTTAAAATGATTAAAATTTAAAGTTTCTTCTTCAGAAAATTGATGACTAAAATGGCTCAGAAGATATGTGTTAGGATCATAACTGCACTGATTTTTGTATGATGAAAATTTAATTCCATTTTTTAAGTAAAAGAAAACAGTATTTCAAGGACATTTTACATGGTACTATGCTTTACATGGTACTATGCTTTTTCTTATCACTTCTTTTCTTTTTTGTTTGTTTTTACCACCAATCAGAGCTCTTAACAAAGGACTCTTTTTATTCTAGGAAACTTATTTCAAAACTTGATTTCAACTGTATTATTGGCCAAGTATTTCACTTCCCTTTTTATTGAAGTGTAGGTAACAGAGTGTAGTATTTATAATATTTATAGTGTTTGTGACTGTAGGCATTGAATTTATAATTTAAATAATGCGAAATTGTGCCATATACTTTAAGGACAGACACAGAAGGGGAAATATTGATATTTATTATTCTTCAAATATAATGTTTGTCTTTACATAGCTATAAAAATTGGTATAGGAGGGCCAGGCATGGTGGATCATGCCTGTAATCCCAGTACTTGGGAGGCCCAGGTGGGAGGATTGCCTTCAGGTTAAAGGTTCAAGACCAGCCTGAGCCAGAGACCTCATCTCTAAAAATAGCCAGATGTTGTAGTGGACACCTATAGTCCCACATGCTTGGGAGGCTGAGGCAAGAGAATGGCTTAAGGCCAGGAGTTTGAGGTTGCTGCGAGCTATGCCGCCACAGCACTCTACCAAGGGTGACAAAGTGAGGCTCTGTCTCCAAAGGAAAAAAATAAGTTGCTATACAAGAATAGATTCCAAATTTTAATAGGCCAGACATAAAATCTTCTAAATGTTATTTTGGAATTGAAGATTTCAAAAATAGCACTAGAATAACTTTGAAGATAACACCATTGCTAATTGTGTTAAACTGATTAGATTGTTGCTACTTGATTTTAGCAATTCATAAATCTTATGTTAAGAAAAATATTAGCCTAATAAATAATGTGAGTGCATTAATCCTTCTAAAAGTAATTTTATGTTTTGTATTTATGCAAAAGTCTATGTATCTCTTTTTCCAAAGCAAAGCAACCGTCCACATATATATACACATATGTATATGAATATATGTATATTCATGTGCATATATATTCATTTTGCACCAGCTTCAACTCTCACCTATTCATAAATTTTTAAATTCTGAGCTCAGAAAATGGCTCTTGGGGCAGCGCCTGTGGCTCAATGAGTGGGGCGCCGGTCCCATATGCCAGAGGTGGCAAGTTCAAACCCAGCCCTGGCCAAAAACTGCAAAAAAAAAGAAAAGAAAATGGCTCTCTCCATCCTATGGCATGAAGAGTGTGGTCTTCATGCCTAAATTTTCACTCAGTACCTTATTACTGGCTTTTATTTAATGTGACTTTTTAAAATTTAGTTATTTGGCATTTGAACTCAAGAATAGATTGGATGCAGGAATTGTGAAGTAGAAATAGGAATAGTTATTCCTAATAGTTATTCCGATTAGAAATAGGAATAATTCTTCAAAATATGATGTTGGTGTTTTAATGGGGATTTCATTGAATCTGTAGATTGCTGTGGGTAGAAGAGACATTTTGACAATGTTGATTCTTCCCAGCCAAGAGCATGGTATGTTTTTCCATTTGTTAGTGTCTTCTGCAATTTCTTTTCTGGAAAAAATAGTACTTTGTCTTACATGGAACCAGAAAAAAAAATGTATAGATAAGGTTGTTCTTAGCAATAAAAACAAAGTTGGAGGCATCACTCTGTCAGACTTCAGGCTATATTACAAGTCCACAGAACAGCATGATATTGGCACAAAAGTAGAGATATAGACATAGAACAGAATAGAAAACTAAGAGATGAAACCAGTCTCTACTTGCCATGTGATCTTTGATAAACTAAACAAAAGCATATGGTGGGGAAAAGAATCTCTATCCAACAAGTGGTGCTGGGAGAACTGATAACCACATGTAAAAGACTGAAACTTGACCCACAGCTTTCACCTGTTACAAAAATTGACTCAAGATGAATAAGAGACTTAAATCTAAGACACGAAATGATAAAAATCTTAGAAGAAAGTATGGGAAAAACTCTTGATGATATTGGACTGGGGAAAGATTTTATGACAGAGACTTCAGCAGCCATGGCAACAAAAAAAAATTTAGTAAATGGCACTGAATGAAGCTGAAAACCTGCACAGCTAAGGATACAATAAGTAAAGCAAAAAGACAACCTTCAGAATGGGAAAAGATGTTTTCAGGGTATGTATCTGACAAAGGGTTGATAACTAGAATCTACAGAGAGCTCAAATTAATCAACAGAAAAAGAGTAAACAATTCTATCTACCTCTGGGCAAGAGATATGGACAGAACCTTCTCTGATGAAGACAAATGAATGACTAACAAATATTTGAAAAAGTGCTTATTGCCCCTGATTGTCAGATAAATGCAAATCAAAACTACCCTGAGATATCACCTAACCCCAGTGAGAATGGCCCACATCACAAAGTCTCAAAGCTACAGATCCTGGCGTGGATGTGGAGAGAAGGAAACACTGCTGGTGGGACTGCAAACTAATAACAACCTTTTTGCAAGGAAGTATGGAGAACCCTCAAAGAACTCAAATTAGGCCTCCCATTTGATCCTGCAATCCCATTACTAGGCATCTACCCAGAAGAAAAACAAATCCTTTTACTATAAGGACATTTGCACTAGACTTGTAAATTGCAGCTCAGT
This sequence comes from Arctocebus calabarensis, assembly GCA_963573935.1. Taxonomy (NCBI): domain Eukaryota; kingdom Metazoa; phylum Chordata; class Mammalia; order Primates; family Lorisidae; genus Arctocebus; species Arctocebus calabarensis. The sequence goes on along the minus strand of CAUYON010025682.1, from coordinate 22,226 downwards.
TTACAATCACCAAAACATGGAAACAACCTAACTCCCCACCAACCCAGGAATGGATCAACAAGCTATGGTATATGTATACCATGGAATACTATTCAGCCCTTAAAAAGGTGGAGCCTTTACATCTTTTGTATTAACCTGTTTGGAGGTGGAACACATTCTTCTTAGTAAAGCATCACAAGAATGGAGAAGGAAGAATCCCATGTACTCAATTCTGATATGAAGGCAGTGATAAGCTGGGTCCGGTGAGACAGGGGAATGAGGGAGTGGGGATGGGGGGAAGAGAGGGTGATAGTGTATGGCGCACCTCTTGGGGGCTGGACACAAATATAAGAGGGACTTTATCCAATGCAATCAGTGTAACCTAATTCTTTTTATCCTCAACGAATCCCAATCAATAATAAAAAAGAAGAAATAGGAATAATTGTGAAGAGGACATCTGGACATGAGAATGATGACAAGAAATAGGAATAATTGTCAAGAGGGATCTCTGGACATGAGAATGATGACAAGACAGTTGGTAGCTGACAGCCCGGTTCCATGCAGAACCCTTGAGACCTAAGGAAGTACACACCTCCAGACAGTGTTTGTGCGTATTATAGTAATTATTGTAATACCTGCGAATTAACAATTAACAGAGATGTGCAAGTGCATAAACTACGTACAAAAGATTCCATCAGCAATGCTGATTTGAACAAACTGTTTCAGTCCTTAAATAAACACATGGTATGTGAATGATAGAAGGTAAGAGGCTACTTTCACCCCACCCTGTGCACAAGCTCCTGTTGCCTAGCAACAAAAAGTAGCTGAGATTGATGCTGCATTCTCTAACCCCTTCCCAGCGCCTCGTTTGTGCCTGACATCAGGCTAGGGACTTTCCATGTCTCACTTAACTGACTTAAGTGAAATAAATTCACTTGTGGGAATTCACGGATTAGTTACACTTGAAGCCAAAGGCCATTGGTTAAAAAATGTAATCATGTTTGGGTTGTTTGTTAGTACGATTTGAAATCCTAACAATACTGAAGTTTAAAACTATTGTCTTCACAACACCTTACTCAATAATTTTTACAAGTAAGTTCCCATTTTTGTTTGAAAAGTCCTGAATATCACATTGTATAAAGCTGTATTTCTGGAGCCATCCATACCTTGACCATTTGTTTGTGGTATTAATAACAACTGCCAGGCATCCTGCAGTTAAACTTGCAAGATGAATTAAACCACCAGGTGAAGGATGAGTGGCGGTTCAGCTCATCCTGTAGTTAAACTTGCGCCATGCAGGGGGGTACTGAGGTCCCCCCGAACCAGGCCATTGGGCCCCCCTTGGTGGGTTTGTGGCCACACGGTATTGACAAAATAGTCTCTGTGTTGGCCACCTGTTTGTAAATGTTTGTAATGAATGCTTTGTAAATAAAGGCACATGTAGCTTCAATTTCCCATTTTCCCCTCAAGTGGTGACTTTGGGACACCACTCATCCCACCTTGGGCCTCCTCCTCACAGGCGACCTCATGCTGGCCCCACGAATGTTGTGCTCTTGGTAACGTTACTTCCAGTTCACCTCCCTTGATCTCCAGGTATACGATGCAAGCTTCTCCTTCTGGACTCAAACACCAATAAAGGGACTTATTTCCCTTCTTAGTTACCTGAGCAGGTTGGAGGCTTTAGTTTAGACACACTGTCTGGCACCAAGGAGAGAGACTGAAGCTCTTGGTGAAGTGACAAGATTTGGTGTGTCCAGGCGCTGTTCTAAATGGATCCCAGGTGTTAATTCATTGAATCTTGACTTACTCATCCTGGCAGGTGAGTAATATTTTATCTCTTTTTATAGGTGAGGAAACTGAGACCCAGAGAATTTGAATCACTGCTGACGGACACTTAGCCAGGCACGCAGAGGCAGTGTGCGTGTTGAAACCCCACAGGCTCGTTAGGACGCGTGCTGTGTTGCCCTCTGATAAAGGGGGGCAAGGGAGATGGTCATGATTGGAATCAGACCTCTAGAGTACCCAAATGCTTTGGGGTTACATGTCCCTTCCATTGGAAAGTTGGGGTTTTTTTGTTTGTTTTATTTGCAGTTGAGTCACTGTAAACTCAAAGCAAATCCACGTTCCTCAGAATCTGTGACTCATCTAGACAAACATTACTCTCTAAAATATTCCATTGCCCGTTGGCTTGTGCGTACTCCCATTCCCCAGCCTGGCCAGTTTCTTAAAGGCTTCTTTCCTGGCTTTATTTTTCATTTCATTTTCTTTAGTGAAAATGAAGTAAATCCCCTTCATGGACTATATCTAATTTAAAAATGCTATTAATGTACTCTTTTCCAAAGAGTAAATTTTATACACAAGTGCAGGTACATGTGTGCACACACACATTAGCCAGAAACGGAGCTGGAGTCGATGTGGAACCTTTCCAGGACTGGCTCTTAGCTCCCAGATGTCAGGACTATACAGGATTTCACTAGGGATGAGTGTGCTTTTTTTCACATGTTCAAAAATGTCTTCTGCTGAGTATAATTTAGAGTGGGGAGGAAACTTTATTCCTGATGAAAAGGAATATGAACAGAGGCAGAGTAGCATGGTGGTCATGAGAACTCAGGGTTGAAAGCAGAAAGGACTGACTGGGCGAGAAGTCAGGCTTGGCCACCTGTAGATAACCTTGAACTCTGGCCGGTTCTCTGGCTTATTTAACAGGTATTTATAAACTGTATATACCAGGTGCTGTTCCAAGCCCTGGTAATACCGAACACAGACCAAGACTACTCTGGAGGAACTTGATTGCTAGTAGGGGTGACACAGTGAATAAATAAATGCATGATAATTCTGTTGCCCCCACTTTTGATACTGGGTGTTGCCGTAGCCTGTTAACTGACCCCTGCCTTCATCTTGGCCCACTGCAGTCTGTTCCCAGTGGAGCATCCAGACAACTTCCACTGACTCATGAGTCTGAGTCCTCCTTCTTAGACTCAGATCCCTCAGTAGAATCTCATTCTACCTGGAGATAACCAAGGTCATTAATGTATTGTGCCCCCTAGCTTTCCATCCCCTTCCTCCCGTGCCAGCCTCACGGGCACCTCCAGGCCTATCCATTGGTCTTTCCTAGCACGTCTGTAATGACTCCTTCACCCCCCAGGCTTTGCTCAGATGCCCCTTCTCCACGAGGCCTTTCCTATTTGGCAGATGGAACAATGTCTGCCGACGGAAGGAGTTAGCAACCTAGCCATTCTATGTACAAATACTTTGTTCCTGAAATTGTGATCACTTATATTCCTGAATACTTGTAATGTACCTGCAACCTGTCAGTGGAATAAATTCGCACATTTTGAAAAGGTCCTGGGAGTTTTCTTACTCACAGATACTGAAATCTGGATGTGTCATGAGAGCAGACCCAGATATTATGAATGAACACTTAGCTTCTAAAGAAAAGATAAGAAGAAGACAAGTAAATTACTGTATTTGTTCTTGTCCAGAATGTATTCTGTTTCAGGCTAATACTCTTAAGTTCCAGGGGCTGGAGGACAGAAGAGATTGTAGAGCATTAGGTAGGGATGGTTTGTTAACTCTCAACCACTTTCAGGCTTCTCCGTAATGCAATCCACAGAGCAATCGGGGGCTGCCTCTGGGATGGTGAGCCTAGCTGCTCCCCCAGGACCTGATGAAACACAAGTGACAAGGCCGTGAGAGTGTGTCCCGGGATCTCATGGGTTGGCTGAAAGACAAGCGTCTCTTGGGACGGCGCCTGTGTCTCAAAGGAGTAGGGTGCCGGCCCCATATGCCAGACGTGGTGGGTTCAAACCCAGCCCTGGGCAAAAACTGCAAAAAAAAAAAAAAAAAAGAGAAAGAGAGAGAGAGAAGAGTCTCTTTTGTGGCAGGTTTATTTTACAGCATTTTTGTGAAGCTCTGTCCAGAATCCCTTAACCAGAGTGTGTGTAGGGGTCGGGGGGATTATTATTAGGTAAACCAACTAGGGAATCTAAATGAGGTATTTTCTCTGAGTCTTAGTAAAGCAGAAGGCAAGCTAAGCTACCTGAGAAGGATTGACGTGATTCCATGTGGTGTTTTCTTGGTGGCAGCGGGACACAGATACAAGGACAGCAAGTACTTTGCTCAAGGTTACTCCCTGGTGGGATGAATCATAAACCCATATTCAAGAAAAGAGCCAGAGAACCCTCTTAGGGAAAGCTCAGAGACCACCGTATTTATATAGAAGCACGGGGCCACAGAACGACTGCCAAGAGCTGGGATGTCAAACCTGGGCGCGGCCTTGACCTCTCAGCATCTCAGTTTCATCCTTGGAACATTTGTGATCTTGAGAAGCACCAGTGAACTTCTAGGATGGTGGAGCCAGTATGCCCTGTTCAGATGTTTGCTCTCTTTCCAACTAGGGTAGAGCAAACATTTTCTTGTGCAGACTGTTGAACATCTTCATCTTGGAACCTTATTTTTCATTTTGTGAAATGGAGGGCAGTAATAGTCCCTACTTCATGGAGTCCTGAGTTAATATGTTGACCTTCATAAAGCGGCTTAGAAAGTTCTGGAATGTAGGAAGTGTATCTGAGTGTCATATCACAGTCATTGTTATTTAGTATTATTTCATCTAATGAATATGTATACCTATAAACAGCCTATCTTTATAACCAGAAGGCATTATTTGCAGTTACTTCATTTGATCTGCATTAAACTTAAGATTTAAGTTCTCTGTTAAACTTTTATAAAAGTGATTAACTACAGGACAGTATTTTTAAAATTTAAATTAAAACGTATCTTTATAAATAATTATGCAGTACTGTGAACTCTCTCAGCTTTTACAAGGTATCAGAAAGAATCTAGAGTAAGGTTCAGGGATGGGAAAAGGATGCTGTATACACAAATGTAACCACCTGTAAGTTTTAAAAATGTCTACCCCGCTGTCAATCTATTGACAGAATCCCATTTCTATAATCCCAAGGGACTTAATGTATTCCATGTCTCTTTTCCTTCTCTCTCCACCAATTTTGTTCTGGGAAAGCACTTTCCACACATCTGATGAATGAGCATGGTCTGTCCTATTGCCACTAGTCCAAATGCAGATTGATCCAGCAAAGAAGTGACTTTTGAGACTCCAGAGTCAGAAAGCTCCACAGCCAGACTGACCATGAGGATTTCACTCTTTCCATGGCAGAGTTGGTCATCGTGTTTACAGGGGTTGGGGATTCTGAATGTCAGGTCAGGGTGCTTATCAGAGGCGTAGACATTTTTTCAGGCTAGCTTAGGTGGAAAGCATCATTGTCAATGGTCACTTCTAAGAGCGGTTCCTTGTGGACATTGCCCCTGGGCCCTAGGCCTGGGAACCCAGAGAGGCTACACGAAGAAGGATGTTCACCAAACATTTATTCTTCCCGTAGCAAAGAAACAGAACGCTATAGCCAAGTTGATTTTAAGCCTCTTCAAGGCCATATAGATGTTAAAGATTTGAAAACATCCCCTTTGAACCATTAAAGACCAGTTTGAAAAGTGTCACCCCCTTTTACGGATCTTCAGATGTTAGTTGGTGAAGCCTGGGGAAAAATGTTTTCGTTTTGTGACCCAAAAATAAATAACAGTAATCATCGTGATAAATTCAAAAAACCACTCAACCATATTCATGCTGCTAGCCTTAACAATCTCATTTTTAAATTCTCATTTTAACATTGCCTACAGACAGTACTCTTATATATTACTTTAAACATTCAGAATTAATATTATTCATGATTTTTCTGAACAAATGGTATCCTTTAAAATCCAAAAAAACACACCTGCCCAGTCGCTGCTTAGGGTGTTTAGACACAAATCCAGGGTGGAGCCAGCCAGCTGGTGTGCACATTCTCCTATTCCCCTTTCTTGTTTTCTCTTAATTTGGGTTGGGTGAGTGTCTTGTTTCAAGCTGCCATAATGAAACGCCTGAGACTGGCTAATTTTTAAACAACAGAAATGTATTTCTTGCAATGCTGGAGGCTGGGAAGTCCAAGATCAAGGCACCTGCAGATGTGGTGGTGTCTGGTGAAGTCTCTCTGCTTCCTAGATGACCCTTGTCTCTCTCCTCCCCTAGGGGGAGGGATAAGCATGGTCCTTCCCTCCTCTTTTTGAGGGCACCATGAAGGAGGCGCCCTCAGTGACCTGATCACCTCTGAAAGTCTTCACCTTAGAATATTATTTGTCAGTGGTTACATGTCAACATACCCATTGAGAGGGAGAAGAGAAAACAAACACTCAGACCATAGCAGGGAAAAATAGGAGTATGCAGTTTCATATTGTGGCTGAAGATCTAAGGCTCCCAATAACTTGGTTTGCATTGGCAAGATTTTCTAAAATTGGGTAAAATACATTCTTTACCTTTTCTTGTGGATCTTCATAGGTTTGATGCAATTGCCAAAGGGCCGGCTCAGACCCTTCTGGTGCCTTTAGTTCTTCCTTCTGACCTGTCTGCAGGGATTCTTCAGGGCCGTCCTGCTTCCGGGCTGCCTGTGGCGGGAGAGCGGGTGACTGGTCGGGTTGCTCCCGTCCCTTGGTACTTCCTGGGCCTGGCATCCTGCTCGCTGCTTCGTTCAAGCTTTCTCACTCTGAGAACTCAGCAGCCTGGGAAGCTCAGTTATGACCATTCCTTTACTTCTGAGGAAACCAAGATTCAGATTTGGGTAAATAACCTGCTTCCTGGACGTGGAGCCCGTGAACCCCAGAGCCCGGGGGTCGGCCTGGATCTGAGTTCCATTTCTCATGTTGGGTCAGCATTTCTACGTCCCAGACTGGGGTTCCTGACTCGGTGACTCTGAAGGCACCTTCCAAAGGAGCACACGGTTTCTGACGAGAGTGAGGAGGTGAGAAGAGACACACAATGGGAGCAGGTTCAGGGAAGATCGGCACATGCAAAAATATCAAATCACGACACCAGAGAGCTGGTGTGCAGCGTGCCGCCTTCTTAATGAGATTGCTTTAGAAATCCTCTTCTTTGTCACTTTCTCATCTTCCTCATCAGGCTTTTCTTGTCTGAATTATCCTGGACATTGTCTTAATACTGAAGAATAAAGGGGGTGTAGGAATAAGAGAACAACTCCTCTGAGAGCCTTTATCTGCCAGGAGAAATTTCAGGCAGGGAACCTCAGGAAGTCTCTGATATTTCAACAGGAGGACATCTTTCTCTGTAATTTATTTTTGTACTTGAATTTGAGATTATGGATTGCTGGATCCCATCCCCTCCCGGAAGGGGCCGCCCCTCTGCTGCAGATAAGGTTAAGTGCTTAAGAGCCCCAAGGCTGGGACGACCAGACCCTAGTGTTGAGGGTTTGATTTATATTACCCAAGAGCTGCCTTGCAAAGAGTCTGACATTTTAAATACATGCCTTTGGGATCCAGGAAATTCCCTAGGTGAGGGAACAAGAATGGATGTGACTAGGCTAGATCTGTCTGGAAGTGTTGAAAACCCTTTGGGGGTGGTGTAATCAGCATCCATTGAGCACCCTGCTTCCACAGCCGAGGACATGAGGTGGGAGTTTGCAGGTAGTGGTGAGGAGTGCCCCAGGAGGAGCAGGGGCTTCAGGGATGCTCCAGGTGAAGCTGTCTTAGGGCATAGGAGAAAGAAACATGCTTCTCCCCTCTACTTACACTCTCTGTTCATTTAGTCATTGGGATATTTGAATGTAGTGGTGATCCAGGGTGAATAACAGACGCTGTGATGTCCTCATGGAGCTTACCCACATGCTGCTCCAGGAGACGGACCACACACAGTAAACATAGATTTTTATTAGTGACAAATGTTTGCAGAAAAATAGGCACTGTAAAGAATGTGGGGTGATGAGAGTTCGGTCTGGGCAGGTGTTGGCTCAGCAGGGAGGTCAGAGGCTACCTGGTCCCATGGGCTGTTTGCACAGACAGTGGATGCCTCTCACGTGGTCCCCTTGAACCTGACAGGGCCTTTGATGTATTCTCATGTGGGTCTGAGAAGTCTGGTAGAGTTCAGCAAAGTCAGGAAAAGTATTTCGGTTTTAGTCAATACTAAGCCCTCAGATACCAAGCATCCATATGAGAATGCTTAATTCATAAAGTTTTAAATCTATAAAATTTAATCTGTATGCTATGCAAAACCTGTAGTAATGCTTTAAACTCATTTTTTTTTCCTCCTTGAATTACCCAGGGAATATGCCAGATGGCAGAAACTGTATAAAGTTTAGAGCCTTTATAATGAGTTTGCTTGTTAAGTTAGTCTTATTATGACAATATAAGATAGCTGCATAATGCATAATTCTATGCAGTGTCTTATAAGCAGGCCTTCTCATAGAAAAAGTCCTTTTTCATAATTGGTGGCCCTCTTTTTCTGTTTCCTTATTTTCTAATGTACCTGGAGTCAATTTTTCCCCCCAAATATTCCAACACTTCTGCCATATGTCTTTGAATAAATACTATTTCACATCTGCTCATGTATACCTCTCTCCTGGATCTGTGCTCCGGGGTCTCTGCTGGGCCACTTACTCTCTTAAGCTGCTCAGCAGATGCTGGGCTGTGACTTCCCATCAGCAGAACGCTAGAACTGGCTTTCACTTCTCTTTGGGTGGGATCCCCCCTTTTCTTGGCCCTCATAGCTTACTCTCTAGATTTATTCTCCCATCTTTACAGAAGCACATCCTCTGTGAGCCTCCTGAGTAAAAGTGCCTGGAAGATGTATCTTTGAATCCCTGCCTGTCTACAGGTGTCACTGTTCTGTCCTTGTACTTGAAGAAGGATTGTCTGAGCATGCAGCTGTAGGTTAATAGTCATTACCCATCCCCAAAAAACTTTCCCTTGATTTTGAAGCCATTCAACGCTGCTGTTAAGTTTAACCCCATTTTGATTCCTGTATATGTCCTGGTGTGTTTTTATTTTTCCTCTAGAAGCTTTTGAAAATCTTTTCTTTATCCCTGATGTTCTAAAGTTTTACAGTGACCTGCCTTACTGTGGGTTTTTGTTTTTCTTTATTCTTTGACCTGATATTCTGGCCCTTGGTACCTATATCCTTCTGTGTCACTGCCTTTTTAATATTATTTCTTAAATAACCTCTCTTCTTCAGTATTCTCTGGAGTTTTCCTTTCCTCTAGGTTTTATTACGTGAATATTGAATGTACTGGATGGATTATCTAATTTTTTTTTTCCAGTGGTAAGACAGAATTTATTTACGGAAAAGAATACAGAAAACACTGAAGCTCCTGGTAAAGAGAGAGAACTCAAGTGTGGAGTGAAAAGCTCTCTCCATTTCTTTCCTGGTCTTTCCCAGTCTCCCCCTTTAGGCTTTTAGTCTCAGGGTATATATAGGTGTATGGGTTCCTTGTCCAGGAAACGAATGAACACAGTCCCTTCCACCGGGTGCAAGGTGAATGAATGTATCAATGAAGAACACAGTCCCTTCCGCCAGGGCAAAGTGAATGAATGTATCAATGGATGGACACAGTCCATTCATGGAATTGAGGCCTAGGAAATTCACATGAAATTGACCTAGTTATAAGAAATGGGGGTTCCACATTTAGTCCTAAGTGTAAAGTGAAGGAGACACCAAGGCACAGGTGTCTCCTCGGCAGTTGGTCTAATTTTTTTTTTTTAAGTAAATTTAAGATTAACATGAGGGTACAAACAACCAGGTCAAAAAAAATTATTTTGTTAGGTAGAGTCCCTCTTGTGATTATGTCCCCCACACACAAAGTGTGCCAAACACCCCCACTCCATGCCCATTTGGTGAGAGCACCCCAACCCCCGCTCCCTCCCTCATTACCTCTCCCCCTAGCTTGAATTTAAATGAGTTGTTCCTCTATGTGGGCACGCATCAAATCATCTACTGGCTTCATATTAGTGTTGAGTACAGTGGATAATTGCTTTCCCATTCTTGTAACACTTTAAAATGTATTTACTAATACTAAGTATTAGTACTACTAATGTGTTTCAGCTCCATCCAGGATATTACAAAAGATGGGAAGTTTGCGTCTTTTTTATGGCTGAATGGTATTCCATGGTGTGCATGTACCATAATTTATTAATCCATTCCTGAGTTGATAGGCATTTAGGTTGTTTCCATGTGTGGCAATTGTAAATTGAGTTGCAATAAACGATCTAATGCAAATATCCTTATGATGAAATAATTTTTTTTCTTCTGGGTAGATGCCTAGTAGTGGGATTGTGGGGTCAAATAGGAGATCTAATTTGAGATCTTTGAGGATTCTCCATATTTCTTTCTAAAGAGGCTATATTAGTTTACAGACCAACCAACATCTGTGCCAGCATCTGCAGTTTCAAGACTTTGTGATGTGGGCTAACCTTACTGGGGTTGGGTAATATGTCAGGGTGGTTTTGATTTGCATTTCTCTACTGGTCAGGGGTGATGAGCATTTTTTCATACGTTTGTTAGCCATTCGTCTGTCTTCCTGAGAGGAGGTTTTATTCATGTCTCTTACCCAGTGATCTATGGGGCTGTTAGCTTTTTTTATTGTTGATTAGTTAGAGTTCTGTATAGATCCTAGTTATCAAGCCTGTGTACTATTTGTAAAATACAAATATCTTTTTCCATTCTTGAAGGTTGTCTATTTGCTTTGGTTGTTTGTTTATCTGCTTTTCAGCTTATTATCTTTTCTTTCTGTTTCCTAGCTTTCGTCATTTTACTCTACTTTTCTGGGAGACTTCCTTGATTTTTCTTCGAACACATCTATTGAATCTTTTTATGCCGATGATATATTTAATCGCCAAAGTCAGTATTTGCCCATTTATTTATTTATTTTAATCATTTGGTTTTTTGCTTTAGGGTTGCAAAAGCTTCATTTATTTCTCCAGATGATTTCCTAGGCTTTTTGAAGTTCTCTTCAAATGTCCTTTGACTATTTTAGTTTTTTTTTTTTTATTTTCAAGTCCCTTTTCTTTGTTTTGATGGGCTTCTGGCTTTCGTAATAGAGGCTTGGCTGTCCATTAACACTGAAAAGGCAGTTCTAGAAATCGGACTGGGGTCTCCGTGGTGTGTGAAGGTGTAGTTGTTGGGGGAGGGTCATAGAAGTCGTACACCACACCGACTTCCTTCACGCTGGGTGGGGAGGTGCACCCTCACCAGAGCCGCAGCTCCCCAGGGCCGTTCACTTTCTTCACAGGCAGGAATCTTCATTCCTGGTGAGTGTCCTTGTCCTGCCCTGGCCTTGCTCTGCAGAGGACAGTGCTGGAGGTCTCACCCCTCTGCAGCACCCCTTCTCCTGCTTTCAGCCTCTCCTGCTGACTTGGGGTCCCCTGGGCCTCACTGTGGTGTTAGGGTGAGGGGGCCTTCAGGGCTCACCAGCGCTGTATTTGAGTTTCACAAGTTCCATCCCAGCCCCTGGGCCACTCCTGCCCCCCAGTCCTGCCTCTGTGTGTGTGCTTGTGGGGGGAGTGCCAGGCAGCACCACTTGCTTTTCACTGGGGTCTTCCTAGACACCTTAAGGCATTTCCACTGTCCTGTTAGGTTAGTTCCAACTGATCCCTCTGCCTTATATGTCTCCAATTCTTTCTGCCTATTTTATTATTTTATTATCATTTTAACAGGGATTGGAGAATAAAAAGGGACAATCAAAAAGAGGTCTTGCTCTCATTTAAACCAAACATAACATTTGGGTTTATTTCTTGTCTAATCACTCTCTTTATATTTGCGTATATTTCACATTATTTAAATGACAGCAGTCTGGCCCCTGAGCTAATATTCTATATATTATGCTGCAGTCTTTAGCACCCATTGTGCAGAGTGCTATATTCGGCCATGTATGAGATGGCTGATGAAGATTGCATACAGTAATAGTAGTTAGACATTATTTGATTAATCATGGCTTCTGCTTTCTAAATACAAATTGAGAAAGAAATTGTCAGCTGCGCCAGACTTGTTTTCATAGCTGTCCTGATTGTAGACTCTGGGACATAGTGTCTTGCTATATAGACTTACTTTAGAAGACAGAATAGAAGCAGATTTCTAAGTTAATTAATGAGTGTTTGTGACAGGGATTCAATTTTGTTCTATTTATATAGAAAATGTGTTTTTCAGATTCTTTACAAATGAGGAAGGTGTCTTATTCTACATCTCTGCTAATCTACTTTACCTTGCCTGCCTTTTATCTCAGTTTTTTGTTGTGGGGGAGAAGGGGACCCTTGGTTATGTAATGTAACTGTTAATCTGGTGGAGGAGACAAAGGCAAAGGCCGGGATCCCAAGTCACATCTCAGCGTTCAGTAGGTCAAAGAGTTAGGATCGGCACAGCGTCTGGTACGGGGTTCCTTGAGATACCCAGTCATACCACAGTAAAATGAATTGGACTAGAGGGAGCTCTTACCGTCCCTTACAACGAATAACTTTGAAGTTGTGAAACTCGAAGTCTGCTTCCCTGATAGCAGAGCACAGTGGACTTTTGCTACGGCAAGTTCTAGTAGATCCATTCTTGGTTGCACGGTCTCCCAGGAATGTTTCTATCTCAAAGCCAAACAGATTTAATAGGCTAATTACAAACGGAGATTGGGAGTCCAGATTATGCTGCACACACATCTTTTTTAATTGGATCTTTTCATTATCTGTGCTTGCTGTCCTTAAGTCCCAGAAAGGCTGTAATAGTCACTCTAGTGATACGTGTGTGCAGAGGAAGGAAGAAGGTAAGAAGGGGCGTCCTTAACTTGCCTGGAGCATTTTTGAGAGACTCCGTAAGGTGAGAGAGCCACCTTGTTTGCATTACTGGCACACTTACATGGAACTTAAACTTGAATGATATGTTGTTTTTAAAGCTTCACCGATTACTTTACACACATCTCTAGTAAAGTAGTTGTTTAAAATATACAATTAGTGAAGACAGCTCAGGAAATGTCAAACAGGGTGTCTCTACTCCTGTTCTTCTCAGTAGTTTACAGTGGTACTGAGGAATTTAAAAAGGAAAATGATTCATTCTTTTTAAGTTTGGTAGACCAAAAAGTTAGTTCTTCACAAAATCCAGAAAAGAAATTTGGTACTGGATTTTTTCAAAACCTCTTTTATCAAAACACTTTTCAAGCACTTTACTTTGGACTGAGCAATTATTGAAATCTGGGATTGTCCTATGTGGGTTATATGGAATTTTTATATAAAAATATTATGAGAATGTATTTGAAAGAATACTATGAATGTATTAAATTTCTTCGGTTTCTAACCTTGTCTTTCATATTGTTTCAACACATTATCTGCATAAGCATGAGTAGTTTTATTGTAACAGTGCCTTATTCCCTGCAGTTTTTTTTTTAATTATGATTATTATTATTATTATTGGGGAGTCATTAGGGGTACAAGAAACCATGTTACACTGATTGCATTTGTTGGATGAAGTCCCTCTTACAATCGTATTTTGCCCCCAAAAGATGTGGCAGACACCAAGACCCCACCCCCCTCGCTCCTTCCCTCTCTCTGCTCTTCTTTTCCCCACCCCTCCCTCCTTTCTTTCTCTGTCTCCCCTTCCCCCACCCCCACTGCGTCATTAATTGTCATTAATTGTCCTCATATCAAAATTGAGTACACGGGATTCATGCTTCTCCATTCTTGAGATGCTTTACTAAGAATAATGTGTTCCACTTCCATCCAAGTTAATACAAAGGCTATAAAGTCTCCATTTTTTTAATGGCTGAATAGTATTCCACAGTGTACCTATACCACAGCTTGTTAATCCATTCCTGGGTTGGTGGGCATTTAGGCTGTTTCCACATTTTGGTGATTGTAAATTGAACTGCAGTTTAAAAAAAAAAAATCATTTTAGAATTTTCAAGCAGTTTAGGAAAACACAGTTTCATCTTTCTGATTTTGGAGCCAGAGTTTGAGCCTGGGTTGCTTTCTCAGTATTAAAATATGAGAAATGTGAAAGCCTATTCCTCATATAAAATATTCTATAATCTGAAAGCCATGTTAATTTCTATTATAATTTAACTTCTTGTGTTATTTTTTTGAGTCGTGATGATTCGAGGAGCAGACTCAACCACTCCCTTATCCACCCCCAACCTATGCTTCTTAAAACTTTTTATTTTAAAATTACAGATTCACAAGAAGTCACACAGATAGTGTAGCAGTCCTGGGTGCTGTCACTTAGTAACCCCCAAATGTCTATGTCAGTGGTTCTCAACCTTCCTAATGCCACTAACCCAGTTCCCCATGTTGTGGTGACCCCCAACCATAAAATTATTTTCATTGCTATTTCATAACTGTAATTTTGTTACTGTTATGAATCATAATGTGAATATCTAATATGCAGGATGTATTTAGGCGACCCCTCTGAAAGGGTCGATTGACCCCCCAAAGGGGTCGTGACCCACAGGTTGAGAACCACTGGTCTATGTCTTTGACTGTAAATCAGTATCACGGCCAGGAATTGACACTGGTGCAATGCGTGTGTATAGTTGGTTTTATTACGTGTAGATTTGTGACCGCCAATTCAGATCCTATCCATCCTGTATCAGAGAAATACTGTGTTGCCTTCATAAGGTTCATAAGCGCACCCTGACTCCTCATCCTCATCCCCGACAACCACCCGTCTGCTCCATCTCTGTAATTCTATAATTTTGAGAATGTTACTTAAATGTGACCGTGCTCCATGTGACTTTTGACCTTGGTTTGTTGATGCCGCAGACATTCTTCGGGCACATCCCTATTGCCGAGTGCATGGGTTGTTCACACCTTTTTGCTGCTTAGTGCCATTCCATGGTATGGGACGCCACCGTTCGGGAAACAATGCCTGTCAGGAAAGACCTGGTTTCTAGTTGTGGACAATTGCAAGTAAAGTTGCCAAGAACAACTGAGTCCAGCCTTTTGTGTGTATGTTTTCTCTTCTCTTGAATGAATGCCTAGGAACGTAGTTGCTAGGTTCTATGATGAAGTCAAAGTTCACGTTTTTGCCTGTGGAGATCCAGTTACTCCAGCACCATTTCTTGAAAAGTCAACCCTCCCTCCACTGGTCTGATTTTTGCAACTCTGTCGAACCTGTGGCCATGCTGTGTGCACTGCTTCTGGTTTCTTTCGTTGACCTCTGTGTTTCTCCTTCCACTTAGCACAGTTTTGATTACTGTAGCTGTACAGTAAATCTTGAAATTGAGTACAGTGATTCCTCATCCTTCCGTTCCAGAGATGTTTTAGCTCTTATGGTTCATTTGCCTTCCCATATAAATGGTAGAATAATCTGGTATATTTTTTCCAATAACTGTTGAGAAGCTTTCCTTGATACTCACTCTTCCTTCTTTTCTGTTTTTCTTACAGTTGCTCCAGTTTCTTATACCTGCTTCTTCTTTGTTGTCTAATGTAAAAAGTCTCAAATGACCTAAAAAAAATAAATAAATAAAAAACAAATAAAAAAGCCTAGAACCAGGGTGGCACCTATGGCTCAAGGAGTAGGGCACTGGCCCCATAGGCCAGAGGTAGGGGGTTCAAACCCAGTCCTGGCCAAAAACTGCAACAAAAAATTAATAAATAAACAAAAATAAAAGCCTAGAACCAAAAGAAAAGTTCACCAAATTCACAGGCTGTAAGATCAACACACAAAAGTCAACTGTTATTTTGGTGTCCTATCAGTATGTAGAAGCCAAAATTTATAATCCAGTGCCAATTACAACTGCTGAAAAAATGAAATGCTCAAATGTAAATCTAATGAAAGACAAAGAATTTACATGCTAAAAACTACAAAAACACTGCTGTGGCTCAGTGAGGGTGCCAGCCCCATATACCAAGGGTGGCGGGTTCAAACCCGGCCCTGGCCGAACTGCAACAAAAAAATAGCCAGGCGTTGCGGCGGGCACCTGTAGTCCCACCTACTCGGGAGACTGAGGCAAGAGAATCGCCTAAGCCCAGGAGCTGGAGGTTGCTGTGAGCCATGAAGCCATGGTACTCTACTGAGGGCAACAAAGTGAGACTCTGTCTCTAAAACAAACAAACAAACAAACCATGAAGCCATGGCACTCTACCGAGGGCAACAAAGTAAAACCCTGTCTCTAAAACAAACAAACAAAACAAAACAAAACAAGACCAAAGATCTAAAAAAACAGAAAAACCTAAAGCTGTGGAAGGACTGGAAGACTCGACCTGGTAAAGATGTTTGATCTCTGGGTTGGTAAGCAGGTTTAACGCAGTGCCTCTCAAAATCCCAGAAAGATTGTAGATACAAATTCTGTTTCATGCATTTCATTTCTATAAGAAAATCTAGAATTTCCATGTTTTTGGAAGGATTGGCCAGGACCATGATTTAGCCACAATACCAGGTACCTTCAGTACTTCTGATTAGATAGAACCCTTTTGTTGACTATAAAAACTTAGTTGACACCTATGTATTCCAGGCCCGGTGCTGAGTCGCCCCCAGCCTTTGTGCCGTGTGACCTTCACATCCACCCTGTGAGGAAGGTGCTGTTACTATCACCAGTTAGCAGACGGGAAATGGGAAGCAGGCAGAGGGAGTTTCCTTGTCTGGGTCACAGTGCTAGAAGCCAGGGAGGCACGATTCAAACGTTGCCCACTGAGTCCCACGTCTGCTCTGCTGTCAGTGTACCAGGCCTCCTGTCACCCTCTAGGGGCCTTGGGGTCTTCCTCATTTTCAGAAGGTACTCGTACCAGAGGCTCTCTCGAGAATCCTACTTTTTGAAAAATCACTGTAATCTTTTTATCAGTTCACTACCTAGTGCCCTGCAAGGGGCTGTTGTAAGTATTTCCAGCTAGACAGCTTAATCCAAGGATTATATTAAATTGACCAGCTATTAGGGAACACTTGATAACACCTTCCAGAAAAAAATTGACTTTAAAAAAGATGTTTTTATTAACAGAGTCCTTCCCATTTGCCAGAGGATAATTATAGAAGTATTTGTCTTTTGCCCTGCAAATGGGAAATAGATTTTGAAATGACACTTCCCTTTTCTTAGGTGTCAGGGGAAGTAGGTCATGTTATGCTGTTTATTATAATGTTTGAAAAAGCTAGCATCGAAAAACAAGAAGTTAAATCCTCAGTAATGCTTTGATCAAAGACTAAAAATAAAGGTCAACAATAAATAAATACACAAACATATATGTGTATATATTTTTTCATTGTCTTTCTAAGATAAATTTTCTTTTGATGATCAGTTGTAGCTTCCTAAAAGGAATAATTGTAAACACAGGAAGACTCAACTTCCTAGAGTTCTAGAAGCAACCCTGGGAATGAATGATCCAGAATGCCTTGATAAGTAAAACAGATGAACGTTTAAAAGCCTCCATCTATCTATCTTTAAAACAATTAAACAAAAGAGATACATTCAATGCCTCCCTCTAGTAGTCAATAAGGACAGAAGAATGTCGCAGAAGAGTCCGATCCCCTTTAAGCGAATGGAGAGGGAATTACATGAGTCAGAGTTGGTTTGGGAAATGGGCCTTGTGCCCGGGGTCTCAGGCAGCGTCTGGGTTCTGAGCCGGTGGCCGGGCTCCTGACTGGAGGGTCTCATCACTGGATGGCTAAACTAGAATTTCTGGCTAAATGTCAACTTTGAGACAGCATGATATCAAAAGCTGATACATAATATGTAAAATACATGACTCTTCGGCCAGTGATTTTCAACCGTTGTGCCATGAGAGGATCTTAGGTGTGTTGTGAAAAAATATTAAAGATCTTTAATTAAATTCTTTTCAGAAGAAGTTCAAAGTTCAAAGAAGTTCTCTTGTTTTTTTTAATCAGCATAATTTAAATGTGCCATAGAAGTTTAACCTACAGGTTCGAGTGTGCCATGAGATTTAAAAAAAAAAAAAAAAAGCTTGAAAAATACTGCTTTTGCACCGTTTATAATAGACCCATCCAACTTTTGATGACTTTAGAGGCTGCCTCGGACCGCCAGCATCAACCAACTCCCTTGCTGCCCTAGAGAATCACTGCTTAGCCCCCCAAATGGCCTCTGCCCAGTGGTTTCCTTTTCCAGTCTGTAAACTCCCAATCGGGCAGTTTCTCTAGGTACAGACATGCTGTATGAGCAGCGCATGAGGTTCAGGGCCAGAAAGCACCTAAGAGTTCAGGCCTGGCACAGATCTGTGTGTGGCTGCCGGAGCAGTGAGAACAGAGGGCACAGCTTTCCCAGGCAGCGCGGAGCTGCTTCAAGGTGCCGGTTGCCCGGGGCTTGTGGGAGAACCCGCATGTTCCTCTCCCCTGTCTCCCTTATTTTCATTCAGCCCACTTCTTCATGATTTCCTCCTCTTTACTCTCTTCCTAGATTTAGTCTACGTTATCAAAAATATCCCTGCCACTTGCTTCCTACGTTCTGTTGGAGTTCTTCTTTTAACGCCTATTACAGCTTGTCTTTGCTGGTCTTCAGTCTTCACGTTTGCCTCTGTCTCCACGTTCCCTTCTTCCTTTTGAGAAGATAACAAGTTCAATGTAGGCAGGGAGAAAAGTTAACAAAGAAAGAGAACTTACTGGAAAAAAAAAAACTGGACACACATCCACCATTACAGGAATCACCTCTAAAATTTCTTGGCCAGATGGTAAAGCCTGCCTCTGCGAACCTTTCCGGGAATAAAAAGCTCACTTCTTCCCCAAGCTGTGAATTCCAGGTTTAGACAGTTTTAATTGTTCCGAAATTCTTCATTCTGTTAATCCACAAAATTGCCCCAGTGACGTTCGTCTGACAGTTCTTTAAAAAGAACAGTGGCGGCTTGGCTGTAGCTCAAGCGGCTAGAGTGCCTGGCACATATACCACAGCTGGCAGGTTCGAATCCAGCCTGCCAATCAACAATGACAACTATGTCCAAAAAATGGCCAGGCATTGTGGTGGGCGCATAGTCCCAGCTACTTTGGAGGCTGAGGCAAGGGAATCGCTTAAGCCCAGAAGTTGGAGGTTACTGTGAGGTGCGACACTACGGCACTCTATTCAGGGTGACAGCTTGAGACTTTCTCAAAAAAAAAGAAAGAACAGTGGCTAACATGTATCATCCCCTGTGCTAAGATAAGCCCTCGTATCATCCCAGCACACGGGCCAGGAGCCTAAATGTAGTGTTTTCAACCTTTTGTATCTTATGAAACACTTGAACATATAGTTAAATTTCCACTGTACACTTAAATTATGTTGATCTAACAAAAGAATGGAAGTAAAATATGCTTACAGTGCTTTGAACTTATTTCAAAAGGAATTTAATTAATGATCTTTAAAAACTTCCACAGCATACCTAAGATCCTCTCAGGGAACACCATTGTGTTACACTGGTTGCAAATCCCTGTGCTAAGAGACAGCTGTTCAAGGTTGTGTGCTGGTAAGTGGTGGGGCCAGGGTGGGAGGATATACTGTCTGACCCCAGAGCCCTCGGCGTGTGGCTACGGCAGCCTCATCAGCCCCGGGGGCTTCTGGTCCCGTCCATGTTTTCCCTTAGAGTCTGACCATGGAGTCTCATCGCCCCAACTCTGAATCCTGCAGCCCATTCCCTAGAATGTGTGCGAGTCCCCGTGTCCTCCGAGAGCTGGGGATTGTGTCTGATCCATGCACATCAGTATCTCTGGGGCTTAGAGCAGTGCCCAGCACGTGGTGGCACTTGGAGTATTTGGGGGTGATCCGTCCCCTTCCTTAGTTAGAATAGACTCTAGGAATTCTTAGCTGTTTTCCCTACAGTGTCTGGTCCTCATTGGTAAACTTGTAAGTTCTCAGGACCAGTACTTTCTTCCTCTGTCTTATAGATGATACCATTATCATTCATCATATGATTTGCTTTGGGCAAAAAGAGACTTGTAGCAAATGAAGAGTCGCAGCTTCCTGCCACTATCAGGTTTTGCCTCTGTGACAGTTCCTAATCTGTGCTAGGTGGTAACTGCTGACTCACCGACATCTAGGGACATTGCCACAGCACGGCTGCTTTTCGTCCTTTGGCCTGGCCACTTGCTCTCTGCCCCGCGCTCACCCTGGGTCTGCCAGGGGTTGTGTAGGCACACCCCCACCCCCAGGGGCTGCCCTTCCCTGCTATTCCTTTAGAGCGTTAATCATTTAAAAAGCTCTCTGATGCCCATACAGCCTCGGACACCTGTAAGCCATTACTTCCCGTCTGTGTCGAAGTTTCTGGCTCTCATTTCTATTCCCAGTTGTTGGGGTTTTCATGTAAAGTCTCTCCTTCATTGTGGGTGTTTTCCGTTCCAGTGTATCATTCCGTCAGCATACCAACGGGTGCCATTTCCACTCCCATGAAATGAACACTCTCTCTCGACCCTCTTACCATCTCCAGACTGTTATCTCCTCTCCAGACTCATAAAACAAGCCAGCCATACTCACCAACCATTTCTTCCCTACACTTTGCCAAAGAAATCAACAATAAATTTCACCTTAGCAAATGCTTTTCTTTTCACTACCTATGCTTATCATACTACATGTTATATTCATGGATTTTTTTCTTTTTTAAGAGACGGATTCTCACTTTGTTGCCCTGGGTTAGTGCCGTGGCATCAGCATAGCTTGCAGCAGTCTGAGAACCCTGGGTTCAGGCCGTCCTCTTGCCTCTGCCTCCCTACTAGCTGGGACTATAAGCACCCACCATGACACTCAGCTAGTTTTCTATGTTTAGTGGAGACAGGGTCTCACTCTTGCTCAGGGTGGTCTCGAACTCCTGAGCAAAGGGATCTAGCCTCCCAGAGTGCTAGGATTACATGCCAGAGTGCGTGAGCCACCACACCCAGCTATATTCATATATGTATTACCGTCTATGTCAGTGGTTCTCAACCTCCCTAATGCCATGACCCTTTAATACAGTTCCTGTGGGTCGCGACCCACAGATTGAGAACCGCTGGTCTGTGTCAACTCCACGTACTGTTGATTTTGCTCACTGCCTGGCACATTGTAGAGGTTTAGCAATGTGGAAGGAACAAATAACAGAAGACCTAGAAGGCAGGTGTTTCTGGTTTTGTCCTGCCTCCTAATTCTTCTCTCTGTATAAACTTGCTTGAACTTGCCCATTCTGGGGCGGTTTCCTGAGGGTGGATCTTCTGGGCGGTTGTCTTCATGGTGCAGAGCGGGTCAGAAGGTCTGAAGGATCAGTGCCCTCTGTGGGCAGCCCGGAGAGGGGCTCAAGCTGCCTGAAGACAGTCTGGTTTTATCTACAACGCTCATGACTAGACTATTAGTTTTCCGTTGCTCAGAAGATATTCTAATTTCCTTAGCAAGATATTAGAATACGTTTCTGCCACTAAGGAGGGTGTTGTGACATTTTGAGACCCCCTTGGAGAATCTCACCAAACAAAGAACTTGTATGGTCACTGCCTTGTATTATAGTCATTGGGCCTATTTATAAATTTTGTGAATGCCTCTCCTCACAAAGTTTTTAGAACATCTTTCCTCTTTCTCCCACTCACTGATCTATCCCCCGTGTAGGGGGCACTCCATTCGCTGACCTATCTACCTCTGTTGTGGCAAAGTGAGCAAAGCCATTTTCATATGCATTAAGTGAAGTTTTCACATTTCTGTTCTTTCTTCTTGGAGCAAAGACCCATCCTGAACTGAACACGTGTCAGATGAGAATCCCTACGAGGGAGTCTGCTAAGTCCTCTCCCCAGCATGAGCTTGTACCCGCCAAGCCAGCCAGCTGCCTGCAGGTGTCCAGAGGTGCCCCTAGGGCCCCATCACTGGTTCTTGGGGGAGGAGGCTTGTTACCACCATTCAGCACTCAGCAGTGAGGGCTGTGAGAAAGGGTGAGATGCAGAGGGAGAGGTTCAAAAGGCTTCCCATGGCTTTGGAGACTTTATGCAGTTTGGAAGACTCAAGCAGGGAAGTGGGGTTTCTAGGGAGGGAGCAGAATGTGGGAGCAGGTGAAAGAGCTTTGGGAAGGAGGGAAAGGGCATCTTGGTGTCAGGTGAGGCTCGGCAGAGGTTAGGGGAGAGAGTCTGTGAGCACAGACCCGGATCCCCAATCGTCAGGCTCCCCACCTTCTCTCCTCCCCGGATCCCCACATCATCACTCTCCCCCCTTCTCTCCTACACGGATCCCCACATCATCATTCTCCTCCCCGGATCCCCACATCATCAGGCTCCTCCCCCTTCTCTCCTACCCGGATCCCCACATCATCACTCTCCTCCCCTTCTCTCCTACGTGGATCCCCAATCGTCATGCTCCCCCCGCATCGACCCCCCGGCAACCCCCCACCGCACGCGCCGCCCCCGCGGCGGACCCGGGGAGGCGTGCAGGGGGAGGCGCCGCACGAGTGGGGATCCGGGATGGAGAGCAGGGGGGAGCATGACGATGGGGGATCGACGTAGGAGAGAAGGGGAGGAGAGTGATGATGTGGGGATC
>CAUYON010025675.1:0-20209 GCA_963573935.1 Arctocebus calabarensis | reverse complement strand
TGCAGTGCTATAAATTTCCCTCTTAGGACTGTCTTTGCAGTATCCCAGAGGTTTTGATAACTTGTGTCTTCATTGTCATTTTGTTCCAAAAATTTAGTGATTTCCTTCTTAATCTCATCAATGACCCATCTGTCTTTCAGCATAAGGTTATTTAGCTGCCATGTTTTTGTTTGAGTATGCAAATTTCTGTTGTTGTGAAGCACAATTTTTATTCCATGGTGGTCCGAGAAGATGCAAGGAATAATTTCTATTCTTTTAAATTTGCTGAGGTTAGATTTGTGACCTAAGATGTGATCAATTTTGGAGTATGTTCCCTGGGCTGATGAGAAGAATGTTAATGTTAAAATGTCAATTTTATTAGGATCAGATATTTATTTTTTGAAAGTTTGGGGGAAATGAATTACTAGCTCCTAACTATAATTTCGGATTTTTCTGTTGTCTTTTAGTTCTGTTAATTTTTGCTTTCCATATCTTGAGGCTATGTTTTTATGTATACTTTTTTACCTCTAGCAATGCTTGTTGCCTTTTTTTTTTTTTTTTGAGACAGCGTTTCAGTATGTTGCCCTCGGTAGAGTGCCATGGCGTCACAGCTCACAGCAACTTCAAACTCTTGGGCTTAAGCCATTCTTTTGCCTCAGCCTCCTGAGTACCTGGGAATATAGGCACCTGCCACAACAGCCATTTATTTTTGGTTGCAGTTGTCATTGTTGTTTAGAAGGACCGGGCCAGGCTCAAACCTGCTACCTTTGGTGTATGTGGCCTTTGGTATATGAGTCCTACTCACTGAGCTACTGGCGCTGAGCCTGCATGTTGCCTTTATATTTATTTTTCTCCTTATATTACTATAGCTTATACAATTCTGTTTGGGGTTTTGATTGCTATATCTTTTTTCATAACTTGACTTTTACCATTATATATATATATATATTTTTTTTCTTTTTTCTTTTTCTTTTTTTGCAGTTTTTTTTGGCCAGGGCTGGGTTTGAACCCACCATCTCTGGTATATGGGGCCAGTGCCTCACTCCTGCACCGCCCCATTCTATATTTTTTTTAAGTGTGCTTCCTGCAAGCAGCTTATAATTGGGTTTTGTTTTTATCAAGTCAGAGAATTTTAATTGGAGCATTTAATCCATTTATATTTAATATAATTATTGAGTTACTTGAACTTAAATGTTATTATTTGTTCTCTATTTGTCCCAATTAATCTGTGTTCACTTTTCTTTATTGCCTTATTTCTTTTAAAATTATTTGATTTTCTCATCTCTTGGTAGTTGTATGTATTTTGCTCCAGTGAGCACTGTGGTTCCTGAGAAGTCTGAGAAACAACCCCCCAAAGAGCTGTGATTCTCACCCTCCAGGTTGCGACAGCCCAGACCTAACCTCTGTTACTCCCTAATCTATCAGCAAAGGAGGCCAATGAGCTCATGAAGCTTCACACTCCATACTCTTCTTCCCCCTGCCAGTGAAGTGCCGGGGGAGAGCCATTTCACTCCCAGGGCAATGACCTCACCTGCATGCTGTGGCCTCTGGGGTGTCTGCAGCTGCTTTCCCAGGGAAACCTGTGTGTGTGCTCATGTGGTGGTAAACAGGACTCGCTCTTTCTTCCCTGTTAGCCTCACCTCTTTCTAAAAACATGGTTAAACATGATCAAAAAGATATTATGACATATTTTTCTGAGTTATCAAATTCAAAAATAAATTAGTACATTTACCTCTTTTCAGACAATAACAATACAGGTTCCTTAGAAAAACATTAATCACATTTATTCCACTTCTGATTTTTCTGCTATCATTGTTACATATCCCTATCCAGCAGTCTGTGAAGCTTCCAAAGGCCATGCTAAATCCCTCATCTGTTCCCCATGTAATCAGAAAATGCACCTAGGCTCCAGACTTATCTACCTGAATCTCTGTTCTCTAGAGACCCTGACTTAGTAATTTTTCAATCTCATGTAAGCCTCTCTGATGCCTTCAGTAATTGTTATATTTAATCCAGCTTTTCTACTTGTCTTTGGTGGATCAGTTGGTCTGATTTACCTGTTCAGTTATGAATGGAAGTGGAGTTTGGCAGTATTCACTGTACTTGAAAGACCCATTGAGCAGGCATGGAACACTGCTACTGGCAGCATCATGTATTCCCTCCAGCATCTGTATTTTCTGAGAAAGGCGACTCATGGAACCAGCATGTGAAGTTGCACCCAGAGTAGATGTGTGTGTTAGCCAGGCCCAGAAGCTGTGCGTATTGCTTAATTGTCTGAGTAAATAGAATCCTAAAGGGCACCTGAGGTGGCTTTTGCTGTCTTGACCAAGTTTTGGAATGGTGCCCAGGGCCCAGTGCCACAGAGGCCTACCTAGCCTGATGCACGTCAATGAACAAGCCTCTGAGGTCGATGAAAAAATAGTCTCTTTGTTCCACAGTCAGCAAGACAGACGCAGTGAATGGTTCAACAGCCTGCATCCAAAAGACAGGAGTCTGGGGCAAGGGTCAGGGGCTGGGAAGGGCGAGAGATGGGCCATTCCTAGAGCCCAGCCTTCTCAGGATGTGAGGGAAGCTGCCACCACAGTGGGGGCTCCTCAGGGACCCCACTGCCAGGGACGCACCTGGGGCCCAGAACTTCCACACTTCACACATTTTCACTTTATTAGTGCCGTGGCTGAATTGTGTGCCCCCTCCCAGACTCATATGTTGAAGTCCTAACCCCCAATACTGTGGAATGTGACTGTATTTGGAGATAGTATCTTTAAAGAGTAGGTAAGACAGCTGCACCAGTTCATAAAGGTTTGGCTCTAATTCTGTAGGACTGGTATCCTTGTAAGAAGAGGACGAGACACCAGGAACATATCTGCCTAAGAAAAGCCCAGGGGCAGATAGGCCATCTGCAAACCATGGTAAGGGGCTTCTGGAAACACCAACCTGCTTACACCTTGACCTTGGACTTCCAGCCTCCAGAACTGGGAGAAAATACATGTCTTGCTTTTACAGAGTGGTTCCCCAATGCTTTATTTGCTCTATTTGTTTCTAAGTTACTAGCATTATTTTGTCTTCTTTACTAACCACCCCTTTCCAAGTGAGAAGATTCTAGCACAGCGGCTCTCAACCTGTGGGTCGCGACCCCTTTTTACCATTTGTAACAACATGGCAATTAGAAAGGTTGAGAACCACTGTTCTAGCAGGTTCCTATCTCAGAAGGCAGAAAGTCTAGCTCGCTAAGGTTTCTGTCCCAAGGGCTTCTGGTGCCAACTCTCTGGCTTGATTGCTAGACGCACCAGGAGGACCATGGATTGGACTTGCTCCTTTGTGGGGTCCCCAAACCACAACTGGCAGGGCTAGAGATTTGTCACATTAGGGACTTGTTTATTGGCTTGCATGAACTTTGCAATTTCTGGTTCTAAACATCTGATACTGCTGCATTTCTTATTTTGTTCCAATGAGCATCGTAGTTCCTGGGAAGTCTGAGGAACAATCCCTCCAAAGCTGTGACCCTTGCCCTCCCAGCTGTGATAGCTCAGACCTAACCTTGGCAACCCCCCAATCCACCAGCAAGGGAGGCCAGAGAGCCTGAGAAGCCTCACCACCCTTCCCCCCACTAGTAAGGAGCCAGGCGGGCAGCTACTTCATTCCCAGGGTGATGACCTCACCTGCCTGCTGTGGCCTCTGGGGCGTCTGCAGCTGCTTCCCTGGGGAAACCCGTGTCTCTGTGTGTGTGTTTGTGTGTGGTGGTAAACAGGGCTTGCTCTTTCTTCCCTAGCTGTTAGCCTTACCTTTACAGCCTCTTTCACGTCTGCTTGGCCTCAGTTCCCAGTAAACAAGTCAGTGACAACAGACCTCTCTGGTGTCTTAGTCCTAATCCCTAACAGACCGCGCCTTAATTCTTCGGAGCCCTGGCCTTTCTTGTAGATAATTCTGGATATCAGATTCAAATGAGAGTCATAATTTTTATTTTCATTTTTTGAGACAGAGTCTCACTTTCTTGCCCCTGGTAGAGTGGCATGGCAGCACACCTCACAGCAACCTCAAACTCTTGGGCTCAAGAGATCCTCTTGCCTCAGCCTCCAGCTATTTTCGCTCTTGTTCAGGCTGGTCTCAAACTCCTGAGCTCAAGCAGTCTAACCTCTGTCTCAGCCTCTGAGTGTCAGGATTACAGGCACAAGCCACCTCGCCTGGTGACAACATTGATTTTTAAATCTGAGTCATGTACAAATCTTTGTTAAACAAAGAAGGAAACCAAAAGTTTTATAATCTCCCAGGGTTGCCCTACATTATTTTGCTCATCATCTTAAATAAGTATGAACATAAACTTATTTAGACTCTATTTACTTCAATAGCTCTTATACGACTTTAAAACCAACATCAGTGTAAAAATCAATTGCTAAAAGTCCCTGAAAAACCATCCAAACTCAAGTTAGGACATTTACTTTAATGTGACCTACCATGGGGTTTTTCTGAACCCAAACACTGAATATTCTACTCTGTGACACCGGCCCGTGGGGTACAAGGATGTGCTTCCTCCATGTCTTTCCTCTACTAGGAAAATCGCAATATTTCACCTGTACAAAACTCCATGATGCTGTTCACAAGCAAAATCCTCTGCTCCATTCTTTTAAAAATTAGTACTAGTTGGCTTGGAAATCTCTAGAAACACTGTTGTGAGATGATGTTTTATATGGAGGATAACATGCTTATATTAATTTTAAAATTTTTCATTCAAATGAAAATTAACATTCTCCTAAACGGGTCATGGGCCTCCTGAATGTGTCTGGTGGTTCTCAGGGTGTTCATAGACCCTGTTCTCACATTTCTGGATTTGAGGTTCTGGCTTTTCATCTGAGAAGCTCTGTGACGGCTTCCCTCTGGGCCAGGGCTGGTCCCCAGCCACGCCCAACCCCTCCGGGCGGAGGTCCCCAGGCAGGCGCTTGGGCGCTTGGACCTGGCTTGTTTTTGTCTGTCTTCTCCCAGTGGGCCAGGTGCACACTACATGCGCGATTCGGGCCACAACAGAAGCCTGTGTGACCGCTTAGGGGGTGGCTTCCTGCTCCGCCAGGCTGGCCAGCTCAGTCTATGCACTGTCCCCATGTTCCTGGACTGGGGCTGGCCTCTGTCCCCAGCTGATCCTGGTTAGGGAAGTGACTGCTCACTGTGCCTCCGGCGGAGGAAAAAATAGCAGTTCGTCCTTTGGAAAAAACTAGCGACTCACACGACCGGAATAGCAACTGAAGACGTACTTAAAAACACAAACACCTGCTTCGGAATTGTGACAGGAAATGAGATTTCAAAAATGCCACAAGAAGCCGAAGCAGCAGCCCCTCCCGTGTTTCCCCAGCTTTCCATCACCAGCTGGGTACTGCCCACAGGGGGAGCTGCAGGGTCAGGGCCTGGGGTGACCTGTCGGTGCTCTCTGGTGGGCGCTCCCACCACACTGGCTGTGGGTGAGACCCTACAACGCCTGGTGAGGAACCTCTTGGGTAGCAACAGACCCTCAGGGAGGACAGGTCCTGGAGGGAAGAGGGCTGAGAGAGCCCTCCTTGTGGGGACCGCACAGCCACTGGCAGGTCCTCTTGATCTACGATGTTTCTTTCAGGGGCCTCCCTGGGGCTTTCAGGGGAAGTGAAGGGGCCTGACGCTCAGTCTGGGGCAGGGGTCTCTGAAGGGGGTATGTGGAACCCTGAGGGTGTGCAAGATGATCCATAGGCTCGTGGAAAGAAAATAATAGCCCATCTATTTACATTAAAATGTTTTACTTCAAAAACGAAAGAGAAAGCTTCGCCACGAGAACACCAGGGACCCAGGTGCCCCAGATCGCCATGTGGGGGTGGGGGAGAGCAGGCAGGAAGGAGGGATTTCAGCAAACTGCAAGTTACAGTACAGCTGAGGGAATTTGGAGCTTGTTATCTATATTTAAGTAAACTGACTCTCCTAAAATGGACAAGTGGCTTTAAACAATGTTGAAAAGAAAGCTGGGAGTGAAGAGACACGGACATGGCGATCCCAGCAAACAGCCGCAGAGTGGAGCTGCCCCCCTGCTTGCTGCCACCCACCCCATGAATCAATACACGATGGGCTCGGCGCTAGCCATGTACACCTCAGCTGGCGGGTTCGAATCCAGCCCAGGCTCGCCAAACAGCAATGGCGGCTGCAACCGAAAAGAAAAAAAATGGCCGGTCGTTGTGGCGGGTGCCTATAGTCCAGCTACTTGGGAGGCAGAGGCAGGAGACTCGAGCCCAGGAATTGGAGGTTGCTGTGAGCTGTGATGCCACAGCACTCTGTCCAGGGTGAGAGCTTGAGGCTCTGTCTCAAAAAAAAAAAAAAAAAAAAGAATCAATACACCTTGGCACTCTAAGCAGATCTCACAAAGAGTGGTTAAAATTATCCAGAAGATTATTTGAACTATGGCTTTATACCCACAATCATTCATGTCGAATGTTGCCTGAAGTAGGTACTATGCCAAAAGCCGGTCAAAGACATTTAACAAATGTATTGTTAATTTCATGTTGACCACATCTTTTTAACTCACCTTTTTTTTTTAATGGATGCTTTAAAATAATAGTACATAGGTGAAATTTGTAAAATAAAAATAAGTCATTAGAACTTTTTTTTTAAAAGCTTTTTTTTTGTAGTTTTTGACTGGGGCTGGGTTTGAACCCACCACCTCCAGTATAAGGGGCCAGCGCCCTACTCCTTTGAGCCACAGGCGCCGCCCAGTCATCAGAACTTTTTGGTGTGTGAACATTTTGTCCCTTGGTAAGGACAGGCTCAGTGTGCAGGTACATCAGAGTCACCAGGAAGCTTGTTAAACCTCCTGGCCACTGGCCCGCTGGGAGGGCACTGTGGTTTCTGGGGCTAGAGAGGTCTGAGCTAGAGTCCCTGTGTGCAGTGGTGCTGATGGTCTGGGGACCCCTCACCTCTAGACATGACCACAGCCCGAGTGAAGGCAAGCTGAAGGTTGTGAGCCCCACCTCTGCTGAGTCGACCTTCTTTACAGGTGAAGACCAGGCTCTCACTTAAAGGCCAGTGATCTCGCCCCACAGCCTGAGAGGCCCCTCAGGGCAGGACTCTGGAGCCTGAACTGGCTTTGCAGCAGCCTCCAGGAAGGGCGAAACTGGAAGCAAGGTGAGTGAGCCCCAAGCAGGAACTCAGGGAGCAGGCGTGGCCTGGAGAGGGCACTGTGGGCTCTGGGGCCTGGGAGGTCTGAGCTGGAGTCCCTGTGCGGTGCTCCTTAGCTTGGGACCTCACATCTTAAGATACTGTATGTGCAGTGAAAAAAACCCCTTACTGTTTGGAATTCTCTTGTTGCTTTTTAAGAAGGGTGGTGTTGGGGAAGGGTGCTGTGACCAGCAAGAAAGTCCTGGGCAAGCCTGTGGCAAAGAAGCTGTGAGCCTCTGGATTGTCTGTGGGGCATGTCCCTGTAGGCTGTGTCCAGCATCCTGATGAGCGTAAGCAGAGGCCGGAACAGAGGTCAAGTTGCTAAGTAGGTATTAGGACCTTCCCCATTCCCCTCTGCCCTGGGGCTCCCTCCCACCTATGTAGACTTTTTTTTCCCCCTCATATGCATTTTCATAGGGGACTTGTGAAAAGCAGAAGCGGTGACACACCAAGGATGTGACTTTAATGGCAGGTTTCCAGTGTAGGCCAGGCAGCGAGAGAGTCAGGGTCCCTCATGTTGGGCCCAAATCACAGCCAGTACCTACAGGCCACTCCCTTCTAAGTGAAGGTCTTTTCTGCTGTATTGGCTGCAGGTGAGAAATGTTAGCATTCCTCCCTGGCATGTAGCCTGCAGGGAGAAGGGGACAAGCTCCGAACATCATGCTTGGTCCCAGCCTAGCCTGGGCCTGGTGCCGCCAGCTGGGGCAGGTATGGGGCCCTGGGCTCCTCCCTTCTCAGCACTTCTCGAGGGTCTCAAGCGTTGTTTAATTATGGAGCTTCCATCACCTACACGACTTAGTGCCTATAAAAGGCCTGCGAGAACTGTGTGGAGACAACAGGCCCTGCAAAGTCCAAACCCTCACCCCACCACTGACCACTTTGGTGAACTTGAACAAGCTCCTCAATGTCTCTGAACTCCAGGCCCTTGCTTTGTAAAATAGGGTGACAAGGCTGCCAATTGCAGCCGGTCATGAGGACGAAGTGAACACATTTTAAGAGTGTCCCTGTCAGGTGCTGATCCAATTGGACTAAATTCTAAAAACTCCCTGTGGGTTACTCTCCCGAAAACTAAACTCAGGGAATTTTTTACTAGGATTCCTGGGGCTTCTGAAGGTTAGATACATAAACCCCCTCATTCACGGAGTGCTGATGGCAGGTCAGACAGTAAAGCTAGTAACACTATCTGAGAGCAAAGCCTGCTGAAGGGCCCTGGGCTCTGTGGCTCTCTCTGGAGGGGGGGCAGACACTGCCCCTGGAGAGGAGACCCTTTTCCACCCTGGGCAAAGTGACGAAATTACTACAGAGGAACGGTTAGTGCTAAGGGCCACAGTGAGACAAAGGGGAGGCTGAAGCAAGAGGGTAGCCAGCTGCCTCCTTGGACCGTGAGTGCCTGCCACAGCTGCTTCCGCCCCCAGGGAGGCTGGGAAGATGCTGGTCCCTCCTGGAGCCACCTCTGCAGCCCTCAAGTCATCTTACTACACTGCGAGCTTCACAATCAAGGGTTTGGAGTCCACTGGGCTTTGCCTAAGGAAACTCTGAGCCTTAGTTTTTCCATCTATAAAATGGTTATAATTGCATCTTTTTATTCACTCCACACAGGAGAACTGAATAAAATAGTAAGAGGAAGTGCTTTCAAGATGACAGCACCCTCTGCCCCAAAGTTTACTAGGTGAAAGACAAAAGCATCGGGTCTAATATAGCAACAACCTCCGCCTCAGGTGGTTTTTATATTTTGAAAACAACAAAACAGTAACAAAATACTTCTCAAGGTTACCAGCAACAGGGAAAATTCTGACCTTTCAGTCTCTTTATGGGGAGGGCAAGGATTCTAACAGACGGATGTGGGGAGGAAAAAGGAGCCGAACATTGGTGCAGCTGTGATCAAGAGTGTGGGGACCTCTGGTTCACCCTCAGCTGTAAAGCCTTGGCTCTTGTGAGGTCTGATCAGCTCCGGGCGCGGCACAGCAGCTGCACAGACGACCCTGGGACGGCTGCCCCATTCTAGATGGGCTCAGGGCCCTGGCCCAGTGGTGGCAGGACTGCAGATGGCAGCCACCCATCTGCATTCCCTACCTCTCACCCGGGCAGCCACAGGTGGTTTCCTGTTCTTTCAGTCTCCCCACCCAACCCTTTCATGAGAACCTTTACCCACAAAACACTGGCCTTAGAGCGACTCCTATGAGCTGAACCTGGCTCACTGCCTGTTTATGTTGCGGCCTCTGAACTAAGAATAGTTTTCACGTTTTTAAGTGGCTGAATAAACTCACAGAACATTTTGAGAAAATCACGTAAAATTCAAATGTGGGTGTCCTTAATGATTTGTTCACGCATTATGTGGTCTATGGGGGAATTTGTGCCGCAGAGGTGGAGCCGAGTACTTACAACAGAGACTGTATGGTGCTTACAAAACACAGGGTGTTCTCAAAGGTTGCCATACAAACTTAGGGAAAATGAGAAACTAGCTAAATGCACTTTATTTACAGAATATCCATTACAAAAGTTTATAAAATATTACTCTATGAGTTGACAAATATAAAAGAGTAAGATATGAGTTGGTAATTTTCCTATGGGACACCCTGTTAATTTATCTTGTTCTTTGCAGAAAATAAAGTTTGCTGATCCCTGAGTGAAAGATACCGCCCTCCCAGGAACATTTGTTCTTTAATTCACACTCAGGCCTTAAGCAAAAGAGATGAAGCTCCAGTAGTGGGATTTTAGCCACATAGCTATGACAGGTGGCTTCCTGTGGCCAGCCTTTCTAGGGGAAAGAACAGGGAAAATTAGAGCCAGGTGACAGAGAGGCAGCAGCAGGTAAGATAAGTGCCTGGAGCCAGGCTATAGAAATCCAGTTTCTAATTGCAGTTTCAACTAATAATTATGTGATTTTGAGCAAGAAGGCTTTTCTCCACCTGGTGTTTTTCTCCCTCCAAGATCTTCCCCCCTCACTCTCTTAAACAGGAAGATAATAGTCCTGAAATGCTTTGAGACCATAGCTATCACTCAAACACAAAGAGTAGCCAATCGTAGAGAATCCCAATCAGGTATATTTTATTCCTTTCAAGGCAAGTGAAACAAGGTGTCTATGGATATAGTGGCCTTGTTCTCCTCAAACTTTTGTGGCTTATCAACAGGACTATTATAGACCATTGACATTTGTGCAATTGGTATGTTAGTCACTCTCAAACCACCTAGAAAGTCCCTCATCTATATTTGTTATTTTGCCAAGGCACAAATCTGAGTCACTCAGCTGCTATTGAGTGACTCCATGAGTGGCCTGGCCCAGTAACCATGACCCAGTGGGCTGTTCTCTCCTCATTGTAACAGACATAGGAACTAACACAGTTATTAAAAACTCCCTTGTAAATAAATGCCCTGTATTCATGATGTGGCACTCCCACAACTGTCAGGAGGGACTATCCATGAGTGACGTGAGTCTATATTATTTAATTGCAGTCAGGGACTCTGGTGTGTGGTGGCCATTTCTGGAAGCTGCTTGTCTTTAAATACAACCCTGGAAGTGGCTTCCTGTTACAGGAAACCTCAGTTTCCAGTTCCTAGAAATTGCTAATTCCAACAGCAGCCAATTCCCACAAGTCACCTGAGCTGCTTGCGGGCAGGGATGGATGACAGCTTCATTTCATTCAGCAAAGCAAGTTGCCATACTGTCCCCTGCACAGGTGCCAAAGCGTGCAACAGAACCAGAATTTGCGCTTGGTATGTTTATTTTTATTCCACTAAAGGTGAATGTGTGCTCTTAAAAATGCAAACCCATAGCAGCGCCTATGCCAAAGACAGTTGTAACAAATTGCATCACCTGTTCTTTTTGTTTACAATAGCTAGCCTATGTTGGTGGTGCAAATGGGCCAGTTGTGTGCTATTTAAAACCCTTCCTGCCGCCTTTTTTCCACTTAGTGCCAAGGGCTCGTAAAGCTGCCCAGAAGGAAGGAATTCAATCAGCATCAGAAGAATGCATTGAAGTCCTATTTCCTGAACCCTAAGGGAGACTTGAGTGGGAAGGGAGGATCCAGCTAGCTGAGGACAGAGTCCTTTTTTAAGTGTCTGTTTCCCCAGGCCAAATGCCCGGCCCAGCTGACAAATGTTAGTGGGCAGAAACAATGGAGGAGTGGGGCTGGGAAGGGGCCTGAGCATGAGGGGGTGCAGCTACTTCCTGAAGATCCATCTGGGGACAGAGTTTCCAGCTGTCACTCCCAGAGCCCTGTCTGCCTGCTTGACAGGAGGGGTTGGCCCTGGCAGAAAGGGCTGTAGGTGGAACCAGTCATCACCTCCTTCTTGCCAAAACTCCATCTCTGGTCAAGCTGCTCTCTCCATTGAACTCTCTAGTCAAGTATCTGGACTGTTGGGGGGCTGACAGTCACCTTTTTTCTCAGCTGTGTCTCCCCACTCAGTCTCAGAATTAATACATTCTTCCTCTGCCAGTCCCTCCCCTTTTCTGAAATGGGATGGAGGCAGCGCTACAAACTCACCCAAGATTTGGGGTGTCCTGCACGTGGACTCCTCCAGGGGCCAGCCCAAGCCGGTGACTCACTCCCCTGCCAGCCTGCCTCCCCATTCTCAACAGTGCCCTACCTCAGGTCCCCTCTCAGGCCAGTCAGTCAAAAGGGGGGGTCCTCTGTGGACCCCTGGGGATACTTCCATGGCCCAAGTCCCTTGTAAGGCCTCTGGGGTGGGACCAAGGCCATGTCAGTGAGACCTGTATGTGAACCTCCTGTTCAGTGCCCCTGTGTCCTAGGTGCTCAGTGATGGCAAAGAGCAAATACGTCCATGTTCTCGAGTCTGATTAGTATGAACAACATGGACCAGACAGGTGTTTTTCACGAATGAAATATTTCACACACACTTAGCATAGTTAATATACACTGTGAAGTTAGAGAGCTTTATATGCTGAAAACATTCAGAGATCAGGTGGTTCCAGGCTGGCACTGCGGGAGAACTGTAAGCCACAGGGGCGCGTGGGCGCTGCTTCCTCAGCCATCGCTCTGCCATCAGAACCTCCCTGCTTCCATTTCCCTCAATCCCATCTGTAAAATGGGGGTAGCTGGCCTAGCTCATGGGGTTGGCAGAAAGAGTCAAATATAAGAATAATGTGTGGAATTCTGGAATAAAATAAAGACAGTGAGGCATTTAAATGAGAGCACTGGAAACCCCCAAGTCTGAGGACTCGGGAGGTGGAAGAGAAGACTGCCTGGCTTGGGCCTTACGGCCCCCTGTGCCCTCTTTCCTGGTTATGCAGGCACAGCAAGTTGTGTTTCTCTTTTACTTGCATCTAGAAGCAACAGCCAACTATGAGGCCTAACAGTTAAGACTGTCAACTCGTCCTAGAAAAAGTGCTACATACCTCATTGCTGAATATCACTATGGTCACCTTTGAGGTACTCCCCTTGGGAAGCCTTGCACTGATACCAGCACCTAAAACATGCAACAGCCATACTCAGCAAGGCACTGCCACACGTCAGCTCAAACACAGCTGTGAGACACTGATAAACCAAGGTTATGAAACCAAGTTACCAAGTTGTATAGTGCTGCTGTTCTCAAACTTAATTGTCAGACCTCATATGGGGCCTATGGAGCCCCTGAAGAACCTGACCCCAAACCCACGCACCTATAGCAGAGGAAAAGTGGTGCCCGGAAGCCCAAGGAAGCCAGACAATTCCCTCTCATGACACAGCTTCAATACTGCCTGTTATTCCCAGCTAGTCCTCAGCTGTCACAAACCAAAGCAGAAACACCAGAAAGTATGTGATAAGGGTGATAGTTCCTATGTACCGATTTTCCTCTCCAAAATGTATATAGGGAGTGAAGCAGTTTAGGACAGTTTAGCATCAAGTATGGATATTGTTTGGAAAATGCAAATTGTTCACTGATTTAAGTTAGAAACGAGCCTTCAAAGAAATTTCAGGCTTGCAGCTTGAAGCAAGAGTCCACAACGTTGGCTTTGGAGAGCTGAATACCCCCACTCTCAGCCCTGCCTGGGGCTGGACCCCGCCCAGCTGAGTTAGGACCCGAGGCGGGGGTCCCTCCTCTGAGGGTGACTCTAAGGTTCTGGAGGATGAAGCTGCACCAGCGCAAGGGTGTGTCTGCCCTGAAAGCTCGGGTAGGAGGTGGGCTGGTCTGGGGCACACACTTATCTGGTCCCTTTGAGATGAAATGAAAGCAATTTCAAGGCCTGATACGCAGGCAAATCCACTGGGGAGCTTTGCTGGCTCAAACCAGTATTAACATCAAAACCCTACCAAGTCCACGGGGGTTAGTTCCAAATGGTCTTACTGCTGCCCTCAGCACACCTGAGAGACTGGATACACGTGGCAAAGGGGACACGGAGTTGTACTTAGGTGAGTTTTTCCATCTTTTGATAACAGAGGAGGAAACTAAGGATGTCCCTCTAAGCCCTGTGGGACGGCATTCCCCTAACCCTTTCTGAGGCTGAGAGGTGATGGTCTCAAGTCCTCTAGTTCCTTCCTGGGATCAGGCTTACATGGGATAAACACAGAAAAATGAGACTTCCCAAAGTGGTGCAGAGATGTCTTAAGTTTTCAAATAAAATCTTGCCATCTAAGAAAATGGATTCTTAGGCAGCTTCATTCTTCATTCCATGAACATTTATCTTTCACTAAATAGACTGAGGTAACTGGAAGGGGACACCAGAAAATGGGCAGTCTGTCCTAGGTGGGAAGTGCAGCCGATGGAGGCCCTGGGTGGGGCACAGTGGTCTGGGAACCTGGAAACAAAAGACCTCAGAGCACCTTGGACTGTGCCAGACACTTCTTTTGTCTATTGGGATGCTGACTGCATCTTATCCCTATGGAAACTGCTCACGGGTAAGGAACACTAGGATCCCACCACCTCACTGAACCCACCATCTTAGCTGGTGCTCTCCTCATGTGACAGAGGGTATACCTCCCTCAGGGCTCAGCGCAACTCAAAAAAAGTGGTTACTTTAGCCACTGAGAGACATTTTTCTATCACTTGTCCTAGTACGTAGGACTTAAGGTTGACTGGCTAAAAGAAGGCTTGGTTTTCCCGTTGACTCAAGTGACAATTCCTAATTGGGGTGATTTTGCCCACCAGAGTACAAATGGCAACATTAGAAGGCATTTCTCTTTTTTTTTTTTTGCAGTTTTTGGCCGGGGGTGGGTTTGAACCCACCAACTCTGGCATATGGAGCCAGCGCCTTATTCCTTTGAGCCACAGGCGCCATCCCAGAAGGCATTTCTGCTTGTTACAACTGTGTAGGTGTGTATGTACATGGACTACTGACATCTTGTGGGTTAAGGCCTGTAAACAGCCTACAGTAACAGGACAGCACCCCTCCCCAACACACTATCCGGCCCCCAATGCCAACAGTGTTGAGGTTGAAAACCCCTGGATTAGCTCACCTCCACCACTGAGTGGGGGTGGGGAACAGGCTTACACTTGTGGGATCTGGCATTATCTGCAAACCATCCCTGGAAGAGGGGTTTTCTCCTCAATCAGGACACTTCAGCAGTTATAACTCAAATTGTTATCAAAGTCTTTGTCCAAGTTAGAGATACTGGAATCAGAAGACTCATAGGACTGATTTAAATGGCGTTTTGGTATGATGTGAAAAAAGCAATAAATAGGAGGGACAGAATGGAAAAGCAGCTAGAGGTAGAAATGTGGTCTAGGAAAGAAAAAGCATAGCAAAATACAATCACATAGTAATAAAATACATGAGGTCCATCCCCCATTCCTGGTGTTCTTTGTAGATAAGGCAAATTATATACTAAGTCTATAGACATTTAACACATTGCTGACCGGTTGAGAGTTACCCAGTAACGGGGGTAGTTTCTGCGTAAAATTGCCAGTCAACAAAGTGTTAACATAGCAGCTGTTCCCTGATTGCTGTCTCCCAGTCGGCCCCAATTCAGCCTACTTTAGTCTTGCTCGCCTCATCTCTCAGCTGCTGATAATATACAATCACTTAGCGCCTGCAGCTTGCCTATAGCTTCGGGGTAACTCCTGACCAGTCAGCAATGTGTTAAGTGAGTCTGCACGATTTTGGAAAAAGACAAATTCTTTGGAAAGTCAAGGAAGTTATTTTATCTTGCTGCAGTACCACCTGCTCATGCTGTGACTTCTTAAGATGACATTAAAAAGTAAGTAAAAATTCCTATTCCACCAGTTTTGGCTTATTTTGACATTTCATTTGCTTGGCAGAACACTTTAGTGCCCAGTATGAGTTCACAAATCAATTCCGGAAACAAGAATTGGTGTCTTCGTGGTCATGGCAGTCCCAGAATATGACTTAACTGTATCAGGTTAAAAAGAGTACTGAGATCTTTTGACTGGCATGCTCAGGAACCAGTGAACCACTGAGTTAAAGGAAAAATGGTCAATATTTGTTAAGCAACTGAGATATTTTTCAAAAAATCTTCTGAAAATGCCTTTAGACTTGGGGATTTTATTTTTACCTTAAGCCAGTTACTTAAAACTCCTTGAGCCTCAGCTTTTTTCCCTATAAAATGGAGATAATAGTCCTTCCTCCCCAGGGCTGTGGTAAAGATTAAGATTTTGTACCTGAGTTCAGTTTGCACTAACTGGGTCATACAACTGAAGGTAGTGTCCTAAAACCCAAAGATTTTTACTTTAATTGGTCTTCAGTGTTTCTCGGAGTCATGCTGGGCTTTAAAAAGAACCAGAACAAGAGGATGCTACCCAGGAAAGCAAATTACTTACTTCACAGCATCTCTGTGTTTCAGTTTTCAGAGGTAATTATTTCAATTTTGCAGGTAAAGAAAATGAATGAGATTCAAAGACTATAATCTGCAAAAATTAAGATTAGGTGCCCTTTAATGAAGCCAGAAAATAAGAGAACTTGAATTGAAATGAAAGACCAAAGGAAATTCTACACTGCTCTGTCCTGGCAGCTCTGCAGGCAGCCCTAGCCCAGGAGCAGTTTCCTAGGCTAAATGACCAGATTTGGAAAGCATGAGAAATGATGGAAAAACCAAGATATACCTTTTACTCTAAAAGGTACAAGTCCCTTTAGAAATGCATTTGACTTGGATTTAGAGACCTGAGAGACAGAACTGTGAAGTCAAATCAATTCCATCTTTTACCTAGAACAGGTGGGACCAAAGTGTGCCCACATGTGAGTGGTGGTGCAAGAGATGGCAGAGAGATGCTATTCCAGGGAAGGTTAGACAGGGGCAAAATCTGAAATGAGGTTACTGAAAAGGCTGAGGAAATGGAATAGGATGATCAAAAGAATTGTCTACTACAGGCATCCTCAAACTTTTTAAACAGGGGGTCAATTCTCTGTTCCACAGACCATTGGAGGGCCGGACTATAGTTAAAAAAAAAAAAAAAACAAACTATGAACAAATTCCTATGCACACTGCACATATCTTATTTTGAAGTAAAAAACAAAATGGGAACAAATACAATTCACACCAACGCATGTGGCCTGCAGGCCATAGTTTGAGGACCCTTGGTCTACTAGTAAAGAAAAAGAGCCAGGACAATTTCTGTACCTTTAAAGTAAAAGGTACATATGGTTTTTCCATCATTCTTCATTCCATGAACATCTTTCACCAAATAGATTGAGGTAACTCGAAGGGGCCACCAGGAATGGGCAGTATTCATTATTTCTCATGCTTTCCAAATCTGTTCACTTAGCCTAGAAAACTGCTCCTGGGCTAGGCCTGCCTGCAGAGCCACCAGGACAGAGCAGTATAGATTTTCCTTTGGTCTTCCATTTCAAGTTCTCTTATTTTCTGACCACAATCTTTGATGTGATGATGTATTTTCCAAAGAACACTAGGAATCACTTGCTTATTAGGAACTGAAAATGTGAACTATGACCCTGACTCAAGACTTGTCATGAGCTTCTAGTTATAAGAATCAGATATCGTCATTAGATTATATGCAGTTGAAGAGAGGCCACTGGGAACAGTGTAGAAGCACATTTTTGGAGATTGCTTTCTCAAATTCAAATGTAACAGTGGCTTTCAGAGTATGAATTCTGAGAAGCTTCATCCATGTGCTCAAAAGACAAACCCAGGAAGATCTGTTTAGCTCTAGATCAGTGATTTTCAATTGGTGTGCTGTGAGAGGATCTTAGCTGTGCAGCAAAAATTTTATAGACCATTAAATTATTTTCAAAGAAGTTCAAAGCACAGTAAGTATATTCTTTTTTAAAAAACTGTTTCTCAACATAATTTAAGTGTGCTGCAGAAGTTTAACTATAGGTTCGAGTGTGCTGTGAGATAAAGGTTGAAAAACACTGCTCTGAACAGAGCTTCTGGAATTAAAAAGAAATATTTTAAACAATAACACTGTATGTGACTTCAATGAACAAAACTTTCAAGAACAAATTCAGGAAAGTTGCTTTTTTAATCTATAACCCAACAATGAGCCTATTCATAATCCAACCTTTTTTTTTTTTTTTGAGACAGAGCCTCAAGCTGTCACCCTGGATAGAGTGCTGTGACATCACAGCTCACAGCAACCTCTAGTTCCTGGGCTCAAGTGAGTCTTCTGCCTCCGCCTCCCAAGTAGCTGGGACTACAGGCGCTGCCACAATGCCTGGCCATTTTTTTGGTTGCAGCTGTCATTGTTGCTTGGCGGGCCCGGGCTGGATTCGAACAAGCCAGCTCAGGTGTACGTGGTGGCACCTTAGCCCGTTGAGCCACAGGCGCCGAGCCAAGAAATGAATTTTAAATGGTCTCATGTTCAACAAACCTCACTTCATCAATACTGACAATTTTTTAATAGGTATGCTATTTTTTCTGTTAGTCCAGAGATCAATAAAGAGTACCTTTTCACGGTGGTGCCTGTGGCTCAAGGAGTAGGGCACTGGCCCCATATACCAGAGGTTGCGGGTTCAAACCCGGCCCTGGCCAAAAAAAAAAAAAAAAAAAAGTACCTTTTCAAAAAAAGATATATTGCTATTAACTTTTATCATCCTCTCCTATCATCTAATAAATAAGCAGCCTAAGATTAAAGGCTACACATTTCCAAATGCTTAACATTAGCACAAGTTATCAAGTATCCCTCCAATCCTCCTTGGAATCTTTGGAATCTCTAGTTTTACCCTTAAAGTATATGTTAATGCCTAGTAGTTTCCGTCTGACTCAAGTGGACCAAAACCACTACTCCACGCATGTCTCTGGTTACCTCCCTGCCTTGGTAACCTCCCTGAAATTGCAGGAATAAATCATGTCACGAGTTCCATTTTTTTTTTTTTTTGAGACAGATTCTCACAATGTCACCCTCAGTGGAGTGCTGTGGCGTCACAGCACACAGCAACCTCAGACTCTTGGGTTTAAGTGATTCTCTTGCCTCCGCCTCCCAAGTAGCTGGGACTACAGGCATCCGCCCCAAGGCCCAGCTATTTTTTTTTTTGTTTATTTTTGGTTGCAGTTGTCATTGTTCAGCTGGTCTGGGCTGGATTTGAATCCACCAGCCTTGGTGTATGTGGCTGGGGCCATAATCACTGTTCTATGGGCACTGAGCCTCCATTTTGTTTTTGATCTAGGGAAATTCATGAAACAGATCAACCCTTGGTACTTTAAAATAGGCGAATACCTAATTTTAGGTAATTATACTCTTAATAGTTCTAGGATCACACAAAAATCCTCACTTCTCATTCTGAATACAGGCTATTGTTGACTTGTCCCCATTCAAATTTAAACAGAACCTTCATTTGACTGTTTCTAGGACACAGGTTGCCTTTGTATTTTGAGGTCCTGTGCAGCCCTTAATGTGGCTTTTCCCATTCTGATGTACAATATTATTACTGCTTTAAACTATGTATAACACTGCTGTAAGTTTTTTTTACAAACACTGAAATATTGGTGGTAGGCATTGAAGAAAGACTTAACATGATCTTGATCCTCATTATTTGCTTATTCCTAAACTACCAAGCTTCTTAAGGCAGTTTTCAACTTGCTTCTTGTTGCATACTCAGTTGAATATTGCAGTTCCATTTTAGAAATTCCATACTTAAAAGGTACTTATGCACGTACTCTTTGAGACTAAAATGTGTGGTTTCTCTTTAGCTGTCTTCCTTTTTTCCCTACCAGTTCCCATCTCTGATCAATGAACTCCATTTACTACTTGAGATATCAAATCACTTATGGAAGTTCTTTGCAAAGGTCTCTTAAAATGTACAAGCAGATCAACTAGTATGGAGCCAGCAGAATGTCTCAGTGGCAGGAAAGTCTCTTTCACAATTTTCAGTGATCAGCTGAAAAAAACTTAATAGGAATAATTTTTCGAGATGCAGAAGTGGGAAGGTATGCCACTTCAAAGAGAATAGCTATTTTAAATTCTTTATTAAATCGAATCGCCTCCTGAGGATTCTCAATGTCCTTTCCTGTATTTCGTAAGTGTTTCAATGCCCACAGATATTTCATTTAATCACTAATAGCAAATGGTTACGTTATGAAGCAGCCATAAAAGATTACTGCAACCATTAAATTGTAAGTATACTGACATTGAAAAGATGTTTTACAATATACGTATTAAAAACATCTACAACTCCATCTGGGCACCCGTAGCTCAGTGGGTAAGGGCGCTGGCCAAATACACTGGGGCTGGCAGGTTTGAACCCAGCCTGGGCCAGCTAAACAATACCAGCAACAAAAAATAGCTGGGTGTTGTGGCAGGCACCTATAGTCCAGCTACTTGTGAGGCTGAGGCAAGAGAATAGCTTAAGCCCAAGAGTTGGAGGTTGCTGTGAGCTGTGATGCCGTAGCACTCTACTGAGGGTGAAATATTGAGACTCTGCCTCAAAAAAAAAAAAAAAAAAATCCACAACTCCCCGATTATTTATAAAGTTTTGGATTAAGGCGCGGTGCCTGTGGCTCAGCGGGCTAAGGCGCCAGCCATGTAAACCTGAACTGGCAGGTTCGAATCCAGCCTGGGCCTGCCAAAAAACAATGACGGCTGCAACCCAAACTAAAATAGCCGGGCGTTGTGGTGGGCGCCTGTAGTCCCAGCTACTTGGGAGGCAGAGGCAGGAGACTTGCTTGAGCCCAGGAATTGGAGGTTGCTGTGAGCTGTAATGCCACGACACTCTACCTAG
>CAUYON010025673.1:0-29102 GCA_963573935.1 Arctocebus calabarensis | reverse complement strand
CTTAAAAACCTAAGAAGTTCATCTTGAAGAGAATTTAAAGTTTAGCATGTCTCATCTTCTCAAAAGAGATTTTCCCCTTTGTTCCAAAAGTTATTAGTTATTTCAAGTCAGGGCACATCTTACAGGACTAATTACCGTTTAGAAGATATTGTGATTAATCATTTGGGAACTAGAGAGAACAGGGATAGGAAAGGCAGGATGGAGGATGTGTGGGGCACGAAGAAAGGTTCACTGCATTGATTTCATAGGTCCACTATGCCGCTGACTTGACTTGGCATAACAATGCTGCCATTTAAATAAATATGTTAGTGTTAGTTAATCATCAATTGTGATTAAAGTCCTCAGTTACTGCCAAAACTAAAAAGACGCTGAGGCTTTTTTTTCTCCCTTATTTTTCTCCTGGTCCTAGCAATACAGAATTTCAATGGCCCAGAATAAAAATTCTCTATTTTTATTAGAAAATAAATGGAGGGGGGATGGAATCTTGGAAAGTATATCAGGAATTTAGACAGTAGGAGGGAGGAGAGTTTGGTGTGTTTGCCTAATGTTTCACAAAAGGATGCCAGCTGTGTTATTTTTAATTCGGAAATTACAGGGCTAAAAAGAGACCTTCTCACTAATATCCTTTTCTTATTCTTCATTGCCATATTGTCCTACAGTAATTCACTGCAGATTCCAGAATAGTTTAATACTCTTCCAGCAGATAGCATGCAGGGCCCTCACAGACACTGAGTTCTTTGCTATACATAAACCAATAATCTCTGAAGAGGAGCAAAGAAAAGAAGGGAAGAATTTTGTAAAGATGCTCTATTCTATTCTATTAAGGCTTTAAAACCTAGAGGATTGAGTACAATGAGGAAATTTTAATTAATAGCCTTGAACCTGAAATGTAAACTAGTTTTTATGATGGCGCTCCTAATCTGGGGAATCTTTTCCCCAAACCGTTACTCATCCCCCAAATAATCTCTTAAAAAAGGGAGGAATAATTGTTGGACTCCTTCAATGATAGTTGGTGTCCCTGTTGACTCTCTCAAAGTTCCTTGAAATGTCCATCCAGACTAACCATCCCTTGGCACATTTATGACTGCTTGCC
Organism: Arctocebus calabarensis; assembly: GCA_963573935.1. Taxonomy (NCBI): domain Eukaryota; kingdom Metazoa; phylum Chordata; class Mammalia; order Primates; family Lorisidae; genus Arctocebus; species Arctocebus calabarensis. The sequence continues at coordinate 28,009 of CAUYON010025673.1, read as the reverse complement.
CATAGTCCCCCACTCTCCATGGGCCTGATCCTCCCCACCATCCAATCTATTAGGCTCTTTGATGGGTTCTAATGGGCTCACTAATGATTCATAACAGGTATTTATGGAGCTCTTGTTATTTGCTCTTTATATTTTGGCATATAACCAAAGCCTTTGCCTAAAACAGTGGTTCTCAATGGAGGGCAAGTTTGCCTCCAAGATATTAGCAAAGCCTGGAGATAGTTTTGGTTGTCACACTGCAGGGAGGGGATGTATTACCAGTATCTAGTGGGTAAAGGCTGGCATACTGCTAAAGACAATCTAAAATGTCAACAATGATGACACTGAGAAACCTTGAAGATGCCCTCTATTTTTCTTTGCCGCACATTAAAAGAAAAAGAGTTGTCTTATGCCACATGTTAAATATGCAAACACTAATGATAGCTGATGATCAAATAAAGGTCCATTCAGACTTTTCACAATATCTGACACCACAGATAAGCAAAAAATGTCATCACAAAATCAGCATGTGGCCTCCAGACCATAGGTTGGATACTCTGGCTTAGAAGATGATAGATAATGGCAAGTCCATAGCAAGTAGCAGAAAAGTTGTTTTCAATCAAAATGACTTTGTTATAAAGGAACAGGAGACGGAGAAGACAAGGTAGGTCACTGGGAGAGAATTCACAGGGCAGACATTGGTCATCACTGTGTAGACAGGGAAGAGCCCACCATAGTTTCAGGCATTGCCACCTCATTCTGGAAATGTCTTCCCTTTTTGGCTTTCATCTTGATTCTAGCCTGGCTCATCACATGATTGTCTCTGTTCATTTTCTCCCAACATTCTCTACCCTCACCCATACCTAAAAAAATACAGATGTGTGATCAACCCTTTTTAAAATGTACATGTGCATGCCCTCTGCTTGTATGTGTGACTAGGACAGACAAATCTTTAACTTTAGTCACTTCCTCTCCCCTCGAATCCAAATGCACATTCATTCTGGCTGTGTCCTTGTCTGTATCTGTGATACACCAAGTCAGTCAAAACTAAACTCATCTCTCTCAGATACACACAACTCCTAATGAATAATCTCAGTTTGACAATCGAACTTGAGTAAACGTTTTATAAAACACAGCTCTGTGCTTGCTGCAGTGCAAGCACTAGGCACATACCATCCTTTCCTCCACTGGGGTGATTTCAGCTGAAGTAGGAGAACACCTGTCTAAGGAAACAAAGAGTGAGTGTGGACAGAGGTGCAGGCAGAAGGCAAGCTACATGTTTAGTCCAGAGCCTCAACAATCTCATGGCTCAGAGTCAGCTTCTATGATCTATTCACCTTTGCCTCTTTGGGACTATAGAGCAGCTACAGCTCTAATTATTACATTGTCATAGAACAGTGTCTTCAAGCAGGACGGGGCAAGAAGCTTCCCGCCCATCTCTCTCCTGTTGGGGAAGAAAGTTTTTGCCCAGCCCCAGCCCTAGTCCTTCCCTAGTTCACACTGGCCAGGATCAAATTATATATCCATGTCTTAGTTGCAAGGGAGGCTGGGAATACAGGCCAGTGAGAAGAGTGCTCTACTGGCAAGAAAGAGGGTGTGAGAGGCTCCACAAGATGGCACACGGTCTAATCCTCTCCTCAAGGTGTAGGCACTGTTGTTTCCTCGTGGACTCACAGCCTACCTTAAGGAGAAGTAGATTAGTATAAGGCAATGCTGTTGGCTGGTGGCTGCTGCCATCTAGAGCTAGAATGTGAGACACAAAACAATGAGTTGTCAGCATGGTCTGGAGTGGTCAAAGAGGCCTGTATGGGAGACAAGATGCCCAACCCTTCTCCTGAAGTCCCATCAAAGTCCTCAAACCCCCTTTCCAACTCCCCACACGTAATTCATCCAGGGACTTATCAGCACTCTTCTGTCTTCCACCTCCGCATTCTCAGCCTGAGCTTAAGATCTCATCGTCTCCTTTTTTCTCCTTTCTGATTGCTGGATCCCTGCTTTAATCTATCTTCTGCAATAGCACCAGAGTTATCTTTCCAAAAATCTTAGATATGGTCATGGCAGAAACCTTTCCTGGCTCCTTATTCGTTTACATAAAATCTAGCTTCCTCAGCTTGGCATGAGAGGCCCAACACAATCTTTCTTCACCTGTCTTTCCAGCCTCACCTCTGCCTTCTCCTTCTCACTGACAAACTGGGTGATTTGCTGTTACTCAGAAGTACTATGTAATTTCAGTCCTTCATACCCTTGCATAGACTATTTCATATGCCTGGAATATCCTTCCACCCAACCTACTATCCCTTCTTTATTTGTTAAAATTCATTGTTCTAGGTCCCCATTTCCATGTCACCATTTCCATGGGACTTCCTCAGCTTCTCTGGGTCAAAATTAATTTGCTGCCTCTTTTGAGTGTTCAGAATGTCCTGTTGAATCTCTATTGAGGAATAGCCCTATTGGGTCAATTATATACTTCCCTTGGGCCATGTGCTTGAAAAAGTACTTTATAGGAATAGATTCATTTAATTCTCACAGCAGCCATCTTATGATTATAATCCCCATTTCATAGATGGGGAAAACTGAGGCATAGTGATCACAAGGAACTCTTATGAGCTCATACAGCTAGATTTCAAACCCAGTTAGTCGGACTCCAGAGGTCAGGTCATGATCTTTACACTCGTGCTGTCCAGTAGAACTTTCTGTGATGACAGACGTGTTCTATATCTGTACTGTCCAATGTGGTAGCCACTAACCATATGTGGTTATTAAGTATTGACAATGTGCTTGATGTGTCCAGTAAGAGGAGAGAACTGAATTTGAAATTTAATTAACTTAATTCTAACTTAAACGGTCATGTGCAATCAGTGGCTACCATTTTTAACAACACAGTTCTGTACCATGTGATTTTCTATATGAGAGACTTCCTGGTTTATCAGATCCTCCCAGGACTCAGTTTAGGTGTTCACTAGATTAAAATAGTCAGACTTATTTATTTTTTTGTCATAAAAAATATAGGACAGCTTTTGTACCCCTTCAGTTGAGGGATAAGATTATTTTGTTGAGTTCCTATTTTGTAGCATGGGTTTAGCAATTCCAATTATTGCCAAACTCAGCTAACCAATTGAAAATGCTTCACACATACAAACACACAAAAAAATCTTTCTTTTTACCTTTAGGTAATAAAAGCTCACAAAGCAACCTTATGCAGTTTAGAGGAGACTCTGACCTCTGTGTTCAGAAATACAATTTCATTCATTGACAATTGTTGTTTACATTTACAAGGTCAACAAATAATAATATTTATAAGGTCAGCACACTGTGCCAATGAATAGAAAATAAAAGTCAACTCCAGAAAACATAAGCACATCCTGAAAGCTCTTTGTGTTGTGTTGCTAGAGAGTTCTTTTTTCTTTTGATCCCAAGAAAATCTATATCCTATGGAGACTCATGCTTAGAAATTTTGGCATATATCTGTATCAAGAAGTTAACTTAAATTTCTGGACACTATTCAAAACTCAATGTGAAAATGTCTAAGTGACAAAAGCAGCATATGTTGTGTCTACACCATGTTATTTAACATATACATGAAAAAAAGTTGATTTTTCTTTCTATCTGGCACAGTACACAAAGAATAATAATACCTGTAGAAATAATTTTTTCCCATATGTTTTGCTATAGCTGCTACAGTTTAAAGAACACAGAGGTATGTTTGTTTGTTTTCAGTTTTTCCAGGGGAGAAAAGAAACCACAAAGTGGCATGATAAAAGATATAAGGAATTATCAAATAATTCAAGGGATTATACTTTAAAGCTCTACAGTACAAGCCTATAGCAGGAAACTGGTTTTGTTTAGATCAGGAGTTGCAAAGTGGCAGCCCTCGGATATGTGTGTTTTATTCAGGCTAAAATGTGTAACTGAATGCCTTTAGACAGTCTAGAGTGCTCAAACTTTCCACAGCTCCCATTGTCCCTTTTTGTTTTCCATCTGTTAGGTACCCTTTTGTAGTTTACTTGGCTGCCTTCCCCCCCCTCCCCCAGGCATTTGAGCATTAAACCCCTAGTTAGGATTATTCCAATAGGAACTCAGAGCACTCAGATGCTTTCCAACCAATGTCATAGTCCTACCTAGTTATTATTTGAACAACATCATAATTGAAGGACACTGTGCAATGCAGTATTCAGTTGTAGTATGTCATTAGTTCACCATGCTAGACGTATTCATCATTTAAACAAAAAGGACAAATTCATTTTCTGCATCTATGAACCTTCTATAGTCCTGGAATTAATTCATCCAAGAGATATTTGAGGAATAGAGTTGTAGTTTTAGGCCCTATTCTTCCAGTCACAGAATTCTAGTTGAACTAGAATCCTAGGACATATTAGCAACTCTTACCATTTATGAGGTTAAAATGACTACATTTACTAAATCTAAAAATGCTGTCATTCTCTTTCCTCCCTATCTGTTTTCTCCAGAGTTTTCTGGGAGTCCCATTGAAATGGGAAACTTGACCTGGCATAGAGCACCTTCCTTCCCTCACTCACTCAACTATCTCTACCCTTTGCCTTTCTTCCCTCATTCCATTTCATAGTTTCAGGGAAATTCTTGATCTTCATTCAACAGGAAGTACTGAAACAAAATAGCGAATAGTGTGTTTTTCCTTATTTGCCAAAGGAGAATGATATTTAAAGTTTTAATTCTAGAATTAAACCACAAATAATATATTTGGAATTTTTACTTGGAAAAAATGAACAATACTTCCAATGTCAACTAGTTTGCCTCTAAGACCCAGGTATCTGGAAGAGATCTTGAAAGTAGAGTCCAGTACCCTATATTTCCACAGAAGAGCAAAGATACCAGTGGCCATGTAGTTCCCCAATGATGAAACTGAGATCAGACCCCAAACCAGCTGCACTAGAGATTAACATAACACTTGCTACCATCAGAATGACAATAACACTGAGGGGGCAGGACTTTACGTTTAAAAACTGATGCCTGGACCCCACCTCAGAGAATTAGGGGTAAGGTGCCAAACATTGGTATTTTGCAAACGTCTAGGTGACTCAATGTACAGTCAGCATGGAGATGCTCAGGTCAGTCTAGACCAGCACCCCAAGCATTGTTCTCAGACAGGCAACCTCGCAAGGCATACCTGTGAGAATGGGAATTCTTGACTGCACTCACTAAAAACAATAGACTTAGGATCCCAGGTGCTGAGGCCCAGCAATGTGCATATTACCCAGCTCTCTCTGAAATGTGTAGGCCCACTAAACACTAGACTACAATTCACTCTAGTACACAGAATACACAACCTCAAGAACGACTGTCTATGGAAGCAGATGTGGCTATGAATCTTAATTAGGGGCCTTAGAAGCTGTGGGCCCCCTTTAAGAGTCAGTTTCTTAACTTCTTTTAGCCTTAGTTTCTTTGTTTCTAAATGCACTAATGGTAATAACCTCAGAATTAAATGAAATAAAAGTAAGTAATAAAACTATAGTACCCAATCCCAAGCCTGGGGCAGAGTTGGTGCTCTACCAATTCCTTTCTCCATTTTTCTGTCTTCTAAAAGAAGTCTCTTTTGTGTAATTCCATTTATTCTGCTATAAATATCAGGAAATAAGCAACTGGTTCTCATGTCCTATAATTATGACTAGACAAAAGAGTACGTCCACATATATTTTAAAAATTAAAAGTATTGATAAGGCTTGAAAACGTTTGTTTGACCAAAAGAAAACCCATAGGCAAAGTTCCAAATTTTGTTTTGTCACTATCTACACAAAGGATTTTTTCCCCTCCATAGAATGAGATAACTTCACTCACTAATCAGGCCAGCAGGCTCATCTGTGAAGTGGTATTTTGTCCTTGGAGGAATTTGAGCCTTTATATTTCTTTTATGTGTTATTATCCCAACACGTCATTTGCTCTCTAACTTACAGGAGCAATATTAAAATAAAACCATTTGTTCATTGCACCAATCATTTAGGTGGAACAAAGGGAGAAAAATATCCTTCTGGTGGTCAATCTCCTTTTTGATGCCCGAGAAGAGGAGAATAAAATGTATCTCCTATTAAGCCTGAGTTTCCATCTCCAAGGGTATAAGTCCAAGGCTGAGTTACATATAAATACATGAGACCAATCTGGTTACACTACAATCTTCAAACTGAGAGGCAAAGCAAAAGAGACTTCGAGTGACATACAGAAGCTCACTTCCCCTCCAGCTGCCAACTTCAATTGAAAAGACCAAAGGGCATGATGTTCTTCCTTTGGCAGCTTCTGAGTAGGAGGAATCAGCACTTGCAGCTGAAGTAGCCTGTGAAAGCCTTTTCTCTCTGCACTGCTAATCTCTTCCTAACAACAAGCTAGTCAGTTAAACCCACAAATAGTGCCAGGATACCATCTCCTGTAACCATTAAAGTGTCCACAGGGAAAATGCACAGGTCTTGCTTGCCTATCTTCCATTCTCTGTCCAGATCTGACTGTGGCACCACTTTGGCTCACTCAATTATTTCTTCTGATTGCTAAATATCTCCTGGCTTAACAGCACTTACAAACCAACTGAACTGAAGTCCCCTCCTCTTTCTCCTGTCATTATCACCATAATATTTTTCAGTGCTCAAAAGTATACTTCCTCATGTATTTACAAAAATGTTTGCCAGCTATAGTCCATCCCACATATCTACCTTGTTCTTTGTCTGCTGTTGTTGCTAACTTGGTCTCCATTCCCTGCCTGCTCAGTCTTCAGGAGAAGCCTGCCTGCCACCAGTGCCTATCAGTCCCCATAAAAATTATGCCAAAGAGGCTTTCTGTGGCTGCTCTACAAAATGCCAGAACAGAGTTTGAGTCTATTTAGAGGGAGAGAAACCCTTTGCTGCCATGCAGTGTTACATTTTGGTGGTCAGCCCCACATAGCTCCTGAAATTGTACCCAGGGTCTCTTAAAGCTTTTCTGAATTATTCTGTTAAACTTGACCTCTATGTTGTAGACTAGCTACAAAATAAGAAACTTAACAGGGAGATCCTGGAGATTAGACATTCATAGAGGATCTAGAAAAGCTCTACACACATCCCTAACTAATCTGGAGGCTATATACAGACACAGTACAGACTTGAGTAGGTTCAAGTTCTCCACTAATCTAGATGATTGGGAGGCTGTTTATACATGCAAGAAAGACCCAAGAGGATCTAGCAAAAATTAAAGAAGACTGAAAACTGCCTAAATTTTGAAAGTGCTTCTACACCTACACATAGATTCATCAGCAGAAAGTAGAGTCTTTACTGGCATGAGTTGTGTGAGCACAATTTCTGTCCAATTATTGGCTGACAACTAAGCTATACAGATAAAAAGATGACCTATAATAAACCAGGTTAAAAATAAAAAGAAAAAATATTAGCCATAAACCTGGGGAGTAGGGGAGAGGTAAAAAAAGATTTTACAGATGAAGGAAAAATAAGTAACTAACAAAACAAAACTAAGAGAGTTAGTTTAACATAACAAACACAATGGGACAAGAGTTAGTTTAACACAACAAACACAATGATCCGAAGGGGAAAAAACTCAGAACCCATACTCAGTTATTACAATTGACTGAATACTTGTGTCCAATGCTTATGTCCCCCAAATATTCATATGGTGAAATCCTAATCCCCAATATGATAGTATTAAAAGGTAAGGTCATTGTGAGGTAATTAGGTCATGAGGGCAGAACTTTCATGAATGAAATTGGTGCCCTTATAAAAGGGACTTGAAAGAGCTTTCACTCTCTTTCTACCATGTAAAGATATAAGAAGACGGTAGTCTGCAAGCTGGAAGAGGACTCTCACCAAAATCCAATCATGCTGGCTCCCTGTGTCTTGGACTTACAGCCTCCAGAACTGTGAGAAATAAATTTCTGTTGCTTACAAGTCACCTAGGCTATAGTACTTTATTATAGCAGTCTGAACTAAGACAATTATCTAAAATATCCAACTTTTAAACTACAGTAGAGCCTCCATAGTTGACTACCTTCCTACACCGACCACTTCCTTAAGTTGACCTAATCTTCATAAACTAGACATGAACTACATGTACATGTCAGTTGACCACCTCCATATTTTGCCCAGTCTGTTACAGTCCCTTGGGTGATCAACTTTCAGAGGTTCTGCTATAGTTTTCAACAACACCAAACAAAACAAAGACAGAGACCAATGATATTGGGAAATGTAACACATACTTAGGAAAACAAAAGGAATGGCTTTTTAAAAAATGAATCTGAGTGGGTCCAGTTGTTGGACTCCACAGATTTCAATGTAGTTGTTATAAATTGGATGAAAGAATTAAGGTAAACCATGTTTCTTTAAGAATTAAAAAAATAATTTGATGACAATGACTCAAGAAATTAGAAATATCAATATAAAAGCAGAAATTATATTTTAAAAGTAACCAAATAAAAAATCTGACATAATTACTTGAGTTGAAAAATACATTAACTGACGGCGCCTGTGGCTCAACGGGCTAAGGCGCCAGCCACGTACACCTGAGCTGGCGGGTCGAATCTAGCCCCAGGGCCCGCCAAACAACAATGATGGCTGCAACCAAAAAATGGCCGGGCGTTGTGGCGGGTGCCTGTAGTCCCAGCTACTTGGGAGGCAGAGGCAAGAGATTCGCTTGCTTGAGCCCAGGAATCGGAGATTGCTGTGAGCTGTGATGCCATGGCACTCTATCCAGGGTGACAGCTTGAGGCTCTGTCTCAAAAAAAAAAAAAATACATTAACTGAAATGATAAATTCACTATATGAGCTTGACAGCAGAACTAAGATGGCAGAATAAAGAATCAGTAAACTTGAGATATACCAATAGAATTTTCTAATTTGAATATGAGAGATAAAAAAAAAATAAAGAAAAATTAGAATTAATAGAGACAATATCAGATGTACCTAGCTACAGTAATAGGATCACTAAAAGAAGAAGAGACAGAAAAAACATTTGAAAAAATTACTTGATTTGATAACATGCATTTAATCTACAGACCTAAGAAACTTAATAAGCCCCAAGAAGAATACACATAGAGGTCTACACCTAGAAATACCACAATCAAGCTGGTAAAAGTCACATAAAAAGATAAATCTTGAAAGAAGAAAAAATACAACAGAAAAAAATACAATAAAAAATTGACTTTTTATCAGAAAAAGCAAAGACCAGAGGCAATATATTTACAAAATATTCTCTACATGTTGGCTACTTCTTTATAAAATTCTATAAGGACTATTATGTAAATAAAGGTACATTTTGCCACAATTTCCCAGTTTCCCTATGTATGGTACTTTACTCCCTATGAGGTGACTTTTAGGACACCCTATATATATATATTCGGAGACTAGAACTGAAACCTGGAGTAATTCAGGGCTCTTTATAGTAAGCTATGCTTGCTTCTACAAAGGAGAGTAAGTAGATGACCTGTCTGAAATTTACAACAAAACCTGATTCAATTAGGAAGGTTTCTTATTGAGGAACATAGAATAATAAATATATGTTATTATCTTAAAGTCAAAAAAAAACAGAAGAAGAGAATTCCTCATTTGATGCCTTAGATCAAAACATCATCAAGGTTTTAGGCTTATTTTTATCTTTCCAATTTCCCATCCTTAACATTTTGCCTTAGGTTTGTAACATCATGACTGCAAACAGCTGCTGTAGACGTAGGCATTGCATCTTACAACCACATTCAAGATAGGAAAGGGGAAAGTGAAATGCAGCGGTGGTGGTATCCTTTCAAATTCTCTTTGTCATACAATAAGCTATTTCCTAGACGTCTACCAGCAGTCTTCCCTCATGTGTCATTGGCCAAAAATCACATGGCCATCTAGTTTGCAAGATGGCCTGGAAAAGGGAGCATTTATCTGTATTAAAAAAAAAATGGAATACGATAAATTGATTTAAACCACTAGTTTAGATCACTGGTTTAGACATATCCCCTGATTATATACATTGCCACCTAAATAAAATTGAGTTCCTACTGGCAATTAAGAAGGGGAAATGCGGCTCAGCACCTGTGGCTCAACGGGCTAAGGTGCCAGCCACGTACACCTGAGCTGGCGGGTTCGAATCCAGCCCGGGCCCGCCAAACAACAATGACGGCTGCAACCAAAAAATGGCCAGGCGTTGTGGCGGGTTCCTGTAGTCCCAGCTACTTGGGAGGCAGAGGCAAGAGACTCGCTTGAGCCCAGGAATTGGAGGTTGCTGTGAGCTGTGATGCCACAGCACTCTATCCAGGGTGACGGCTTGAGGCTCCGTCTCAAAAAAAAAAAGAAGGGGAAATGCTCTTATGGATGCAACCAACCATATCTGCCACAGAAAGTAACAGAAAAAACACACTGTTGCTATTTGAGGACCTATTTCCATTGTCCTCAACAATAGATTTCTACATGTCAATAATACTGTTGTACCATTAAAATAATCATCTAATAATAGCTCAAGGGCGATGGGTACAAGGTCAAAATGTCAGAGTCTTAATAAAGCAAGAACAGCAATCAAAGGATCAATAATGACACTGTCCTAATATGGTCATTGTTGCTATTCTTAAAAGGTGGCTGATGAGCATTGACCTCCCATGGGCCTTAGAAGTTAAGGCTGATGTAGAGTCAATTCCAGTTTGCCTCCTTAGAAGGGTAAAATGGAGGAGCAGGAAAAGAAACCCTATATTTGTTTCAGTTAATTGTATAAAACCACTTGACTCAATGTTGGTAAGACGAAATGATAAATTTAAAACCCAAATCAAGTCTTACCTTCCTTATAGCCAACATTTTAACATTGCCCTTTGCCCTTCAACCAAGAGGATCAAAGGTCAACAGGATTTGATGAAAGAGGTGTATATTCACATCCCTTTTTAGCCTTGAGCTTAGTGGCAAAGTCTCTCCTTGATTATTTGAGTTCAGTAAGTAAGGCAGCACTTTATGAGGTTTACTTTTCATCATGGAGGACTCTGTCTAGTTTTTGCTTTTTAAATAGACACTGTGCAAATAAAAGTGGCAATGCTTTAAAACAGATGACAACTATGTGCACCCACCCATTTGAGAAAGAAAGAAGAGATAAATATGGCCACTTCAAAAGAAATTGACAATGGTCCCACAATAGCCTGATATTTTACTTAATGTTCTCAAAATTAGACTTAAAATAGCAAGACATGTTAAAACTCAAATAACACCTGATTTTACAAAACACTCATTTTTTAAAGAACAGAAAAGAAGAAAACTTCACTAGCTGAAGGGTTACAAAGACAAATTCTATGGATTTTAGGGTGTAGAACACAGAATCTAAATTTACAACTATAATTCAAATACTGGGTTTCTGATATAATCTAATGACTTTTCAATTTGTAATTTAAAAATGTCCTGGCTTCCAACAAAGAAAGCGTGGAATTTAAAACATGGAACTTGAACAAAATGGAATCATGAGTTAGATTTAAATAGGAGAAGAGGAAGTTGGGCTATAAAGAACCAAGAGTGGGTTTTCGTATAGTTTATTAATCAGCCTCATTATTCAACAGCTACACTGAATATTTTGATGTTCTGGCTCAAGGAATTTAAACTGTATATAAATGTGGATTGCTCTTTAATTTGCTCTTCAACTGAAGTTTGATACAATTTGTTCTTCAATAAAAGTATATTAGCATAAATATTAAAACTGACAATATTATAATTTGGAAAGCTCAGGCAACATATTCTATTTGGGGGCTGAAGTCTGTGCTCAGTACTGACAGATAAACACATACCATTTCCCTTTCCTAGCAGTTTTTATTTACTGGAAAGATTTGGAAAATGTCCAGGGGTAGATTAGACTAGTAATCACACACAAAGACTGTAAACAAAATGGGGAATGGGAATGGAAGCTGTCACCTGCTCAAAGCTACTTCATTCTGCCTTCCTCAATTTCCCTACTTTAGGCTTCCAAGAACATCTCGCCTATTGACTACATTCGTTTAGTTACTCTGGTCAAAAACTGTGGAGTTAGTTATCCTTGAACTACATCAGCAAATCCTGTTAGCCCTATATTTAAAACATATCCAGAACCTACCCATCTCACACAAAGCCCACAGCAAGCCCAACAGCCCCACTCATCAAGACCATCCTCCTGGATAACTGCAATAACCTCTCAACCAGTCTCTTGGTCCCCATTTTTGGTCTTTATTCTGCCATTCATGTTCCTTCTGAGAATTCAAGCTCATATTGGATGAAATAGAGGTAAAAGTCCCCCACTATTCCCATTTTAATTCCATTCTAACAGATGACTACCCATACCCAGTGTGAGCAGACACAGATCAGATTTCTGAGGACAGGTTTATATAACAAATCTCACTAAGGGGCAATGGTTATAGACTGAATGTGTCTCCACAAAATACATGTGTTAAAGCCTTAACCCCCAGTATGCTGGGATTTGGCAGCGGGCCTTTGGGACGTAGCTAAGTTTATATCATGTCATGAGGGTGGAGCTGTCACAATTGAATTAATGTCCTTGTAAGAGAGAACAAAGGCTTGGTGCCTGTACCACAGTGGCTACGGTGCCAGCCATATACACCCAGGCTAGTAGGTTTAAACCCAGCCTGGGCCTGCTAGACAACAATGACAACTGCAACAAAAAAAATAGCCGGGCATTGTGGTGGGCACCTGTAGTCCAAGTTACTTGGGAGGCTGAGGCAAGAGAATTGCTTAAGCCTAAAACTTCGAGGTTGCTGTGAGCTGTGATACCACAGTACTCTACTGAGGGCAACATAGTGAGACTCTGTCTCAAAAAAAAAGAGAGAGAGAGAGACTACTAGTCTCTCTCTCTCTGCCACATGGGGATACAATGAGAAGGCCATTAGTCTACGGTATTTTATTACAGCAGCTAAGATAGCTAAGATATCTAAGATAGCAATTTAATAACTTTTTATTAATCTACATATACATTAATTATGTATTTTTCATTGCTTACAATTGGAGCAGAAAGCAAAAGAGGAACAGATCCTGTCAGATCTGAAGGAAACTGACCTGCATAAAATTGTTCAGAAGCATGGCCCTCTGAATCACAAATACAGTATTTTTCTAAAGACCACATTAGGATAATTCATAAACACCCAACACTTTTTTATTATTGTGAGATTGAGGTAATAGCAGAAAATGGTTGAGGGAAGAATAATAAAAAGCAGCAATACTGTCTAGTTGGAATCATGCTCACTATTGTTGGCACAAAATGACCTAGTAGCCAGCCATGGAAATTCTTTCATATAATAGCCAATTTAAATGAATGTGTGCTTTCATTCAAAACTCCTTATAAAAATGAAAGTATTGCTGGGAACACAGCAACCATGGCTACACAATCATGATCATACTATATTATCTGTCATTTAAATCTTAATGCTTATCTCTTATAAGAAAGAAAAAGATGTCAGTGGGGTGACAATAAAAAGCAAAAACAAACAAATAAATAAAAGGGTGGTTGGCAGCACAAGTTGACATCAGTCCCGAGTCACAGCAAGTGAAAATAACATGAGGATTGATGTCAGGTGTTAGTCTACCATAAGCTCTTCAGCCATTTTCTTCTGCAATAACAAACTATTCCGCAACACTCTTGCTACTGTCACTGGCCATATCCTGCAATATGGCATCCTCAGTCACCCAGGTGCATTTTAGGTATGACAAATTAGGATGCCACAGAGAGGAACATAGAGCATATTGCCATTAGCAGCTACCCTCACACAAAATGCCCTACAAATCTGTAGTTAAGACTTCTGATATTTCTCAATACCTTTTCAAATTTGCTTTGATGGAAAAACCATTTTGTAGTTTTTAGGAGGCTACTTCACAGACATAATGTCGGACTTTAGGGATGTAAGATAATAATGCTCACTGCAGAGGGGGAGGACTGGTGAAATAGCCTTTCAAGCCTTACTCGGATACCCCAAGCAGTCCTCCTATAGCAAAGATAACTAACTCCATCTTTCCACTTATTCAGTCCAAACCTTGGAGACATCCTTCTCTCTGTTACTCTCACAGCACACAGCCAATCAGTTGGGAAATCCCACCAGCTTTCCCAACTGCCAATATCCTGACAATATCCTTTCAAAATATTTCCAGAATCTGACTTCTTCCTATCACCAGGCCTTCTACCTTGTCTGATTTCCCCATACTATCTCACCTAGATTGTTACTGTTTTCTTTTTTTTATTAATACTATTTTTAATTGACAAATCATAATTACATATAATCATAGGGTACAATAAATATTACATGGGTAAAAACACAATGTTTTGATATATGTATACAACATGAAATGATTAAATCAAACCAGTTAAATAGTCTTTGCTCTGCTTCCCTCTCATTTTCTATGGACTTGCCTAAGTTATAGATGAAGCAGCTCAGAGGCTCCTTCAGGTGATGAGGAGCTAGTCCAGGGACACATCTAGACTGTGTTTCAAAATGAAGGACATTTGAAAGGAGGGGACAGACTGGAGAAGAGGAGGATATCCTTGGTTGCAAATCATAGAATGTGGAACCACCTATGTGCAGTACATGAAAGAAGACACTGGAACAGACCAAATAAGTGCAGTGACTGCCTGTTCCCCTCGCCTCAATCCTTGCCCCCAGAGTCTATTCTCAACATAGTCATTGGGTTGCACCATGGGGCTTCACACATTGACTGCCATGCTAGAAAAAACATTTTTCCTTGGGACCACAGTATTTTACTATGAAAGTACGATAATTTGAAATCAAAATGATGCCAAAACATACACCTATAAAAAAGTAATAGAAAAACTTGAAAATTAGTGATGTAAAAATTCATGGGAAAACTGGAAAAAATGGTTCATAAAGTAAAGTGTTCTTCTTGACTTGTCAGGCTTAAAGGTAAATTAAGGCAAACATGAACAGAAAAATGATATTTATTGGCTTCTGCTTATTTTATCCCCATTTTTAGAATTATCAATATTAATTGTAATACTAAGAATGTCAATAAGTAAGATTTTCATGAACCAAGGGGTCCACCCATCATGTAACATATGAGGTCAAGAAATGTGTGAGTTATACACATATATGCTTCACTGGCCTCAGGCTCAAAACTGGTGTGAATTAAACACAAGTCACATGGTAGTTAATGAGTTAAAACCTTCAGTGGGTCTCCAGCTCAGAGGAAATGCCAATGTCCCTACAATGACTGATCTAGAGCCATCACCATCTTGTACCTTGACCACCTCTCCTACCACCCCCTTGCACCCACCTCCTACCACCCTCTAAGCACACACCTACTCAGTGAGCTCTTGCCTACCAAGCCTTCATCCACTCCCACTTCCCTCAGCCTATCTTACTTTTCCCACAGTATTTATGTCTAACCTACTATATAATGTGTTACTCAGATTTTGTTAACAAGTTATTACCCATCTTCTGCACTAAAATACAAATGCCAGGACTGTAGGGTTTGATTTGGATTTATCCCCAATACCTAGCACAGTGAATGGCACATAGTAGTTGCATAAGGAATATATATTGAATTAATGAATGAATGTAGACTTTGGAATAATATTATTTCCTACATTTATAAAAAGATTTCATCATGAGAAGAAACATTATAACTGAAAATCACTTTTAAGTTTGTATCCTGGAAATATTCATATACACATACAGAAGTAGAGAATAGTACAATGGTTGTACTGTTTCTCCAATGAGGGTCATGTACTCCATATCCAGCTTCAACAACTACTAACACAAGGTTACTCCTGTTTTAACTATACCACCACCCTTTTCCCCAACAGATCATTTTGGAGCTAGGCCTAGGAATTGTTTTAGCTATTTGTAAATTTATCATTATTTTGTCTAAGAAATAAGGACAAGTATCACCCCTAACAAATTTGGAAACAATCACAACAAACCTCAGCAGGCAACCATTGATCTGATTTTTTTTTTCACTCTAGATTAGTTTTGTCTATTCCAGAATTTCATGTAAATAGAATAAAACTGAATGTACTCTTTTATGCCTGGCTTCTTTTGCTCAGTATAAGGATTTTGTAATTCATCCATGTTTCACGCCAGATTTTAAAGTAGAAAACGGGAATGGTAATTATCAAGGTTTTTGAGGAAAGCAGAGTGGGGTGAATGTTAGGTAATTTTCACTCAGATTAATTCAGATGCTGAGTTTAGCAGTTTCCAAACCTCCAAACATAAGACCAGTTTATTTATTTATTTTTTTGAGACAGAATTTCACTTTGTCACCCTCGGTAGAGTGCCGTGGAGTCACAACTCAGAGCAACCCCCAACTCCTGGGCTTAGGCAATTTTCTTGCCTCAGCCTCCCGAGTAGCTGGGACTACAGGTGCCCACCACAATGCCCAGCTATTTTTTTGTTGCAGTTTGGCCATGGTTGGGTTTGAAACTGCCACCCTCGGTATATGGGGCCAGTGTCCTACCCACTGAGCTATAGGTGCTACCCTCATAAGACCAGTTTAGGTCATCACTACTCAAAGGGTGGTCTGTCCCTGAGATCACATTGGCATCCTCTGGGAGCTTGCTAGAAATGCAGAATCTCAGGCCCTATCACAGACCTGCTGAATCAACATCTGCATTTTAATAAGATATGCAGAGGATTCATGGGCACCTTCCAGTTTGACAAGCACCAAGTCAAACACTCTCCAGGGAACAGCTCCAAACACATTCCATTGGTATGGTCATATGGTCTGAAGTAAGCAAGGACTCTTATTATTACCTTGATCTCTTAGTCCATTCAGGCTGCTCTAACAAAATATCATAAACTGGGTGGCTTATAGACAACACAAATTTATTTCACACAGCTCTTTTGGTTAGGAAGTCCAGACCCAAATTTGGAATCTATTAAGGCATCTGTTCTTAGTTTACAAATGGTACCTTCTTCCTGTGTCCTCACATGGTAAAAGGCATGAGATGCTCTCTTGGGTCTCATTTACAAGGGAACTAATCCCATTCTTGAGAGCTCTGCCATCATGAACCAATCACCTTCCAATAGCCCTACCTCCTCGGACCATCACATTGGTGATTTGGTTTCAACATATGAATTTGGGGAAATACAAGCCTTCAGATCACAGTACAAACACCACAGGTTGGAACTAGGGGTGAAAAAATAAAGAACACTGCAGGAGAAAGCAACTAATGTGGTTGAGTTTCAATTTTCTTCTTTAAGATAGTTTAATATGCCTCTGAGATTTAGAGAAGCTAATTGAATTATCTGAAACTATGATAGCCTAAAAAGCTCAAGAAGAGCGTCTGTGCAATTACGCAGGGGAAGTCATTCAAAATTCAATGGTTGGAAGCCTGAAATTGAGCAATCACATCAAAGAGCATCATAAGGGATACCTCCATTAAAGGAAAGAATCCTTGAGCCCTTTTACATTCATCTAAAGCAGAAAAGGTAGCTTAATTAGAGGGCATAAAAAATACTAGAAAAAGAATTCAGGTACAAATGTAAATGGTGATTTTTTTTAAACAACTATGAAAGCTCAGGGTATTTATACAACTCTGTCAGAACCATAAACGCTGACCCAGTTACAGGAAGAAAACAACTTATGTGAGGTAAAGCTCTACCTATTACATGGTTCAGAGGTTTTTAGAACAACATGGTACACAGGCCCCAGGTAGGTAGCTAATAAAAAACTAAAAGGCAAAAGACATCTTCATTCTCAACATAATATAAATGAGCCTCACGTTATAATTACTTATCTTTTCACCCCCTTGTTTCTGCAATAAGAGTAGCCGCAGCAGCAAGAGAATCCCATTCTGATCTCCTTTAACTATTTAATTTTTAAGTTCAAAAAATTATTGATTTTAATAAGGTAATGTTTGTTATGGTAGATGAACCCAAGGCCTACTGTCCTCCTGATTTCCTTCTCACCCTTGATCAAGTTCTCCCTGTTCTCCAAGAGAGTAATTATAGCCATCATTCATTCTTGCTTCCTAACAGTTTTCATTAATGCTCTAAACACTTGATCTAGGACCTTAGTGCTACCACCTTGTGTTAACCTTCAATGTATTTCAGTGGTTCTCAACTGCAGGTGATTTTGTCCCCCAGGACACATTTGGCCATGTCTGGAAACACTTTTACCGTTAACTAGAGGAGGGAGAGCGCGCTACTGGCATCTAGTGGGTAGAGGCCAGGGATGCTGCTAAACATCCTACAATGCACAGGATAGCCTCACAGAAAAGAATCATCTGGCTGGAAGTGTCAATAAGTACTGCTGTTAAGAAACCGCTCTACTGTAATCTGTTGTGCTAGCAAGAGCAAGAATCATCTTGTCTAAAATAATCATTTAGGGATCTTTCTTGCCCTTTGAGCTTTTATTTCTGGGAGGAGGCTCTAAGACCTTTTACTGACAACCCTTTCTGAGCCCCAGGCCCCCACACACCCAACATCAGGCAGGTGACTCCACTTGCTTGGTCTGTCTCCAATGCCTTCCCTTATGCATTACATATAGATAACTCCATATCCTATTATTCACATCCAAGGATACCCTCTTTTCTTGCAGTCTATCCCCTCCTCTCAAATATCTTTCACTTTGAAACTCACTCTAGAACATTGTTACCCATGTATGGACTATCAGCATCAACATCGCCTGGAAAGAGGCCGTACAGATGCAGAATCTCTGCCCTAACCCAGATCTACTGAATTAGAACTTACATGTCAACAAGATCCCCAGGTAAGTCTTACATACTTTAAAACCTGAGACATGCTTCTCTAGTCTAAAGCAGTAATTCTTGAATTTGGCTATGAACTGCAATCTGATGAAGACCTTTATAAAACACCAAGGTCTGGGTCCCACCCCTAGAGAAGCTGATATAATTAGGATTTACCCTGGGCATTAGGTTCCTACAGGTCTCTATGACACTCTAATGTGCAGACCATGTTGAAAACTACTACTCTGGATTCATAATTCTTGTAATGGTTGATACTAGCTTCTTTCATTTCTACATTCTGGTGCCTATACAAGAGCCAGTATAAGACTGCAATCAAGGGCCAGCTTTGGAACTAAACTCTATGGGTTTGAATTCCAACTATCACTTACTGATAGTGTGTTCTTGGGAAAGTTATTCAATTACTCTGTGGTTCAGTTTCTCTAGATATAAATGGGAATAACTATCTTATATGATAAGGGATTCCATCAGTCGGGGTTCAACTAGAGCAATAGAACCAGATTATATATGAATTTATTACAAGGAATTGGCGTGTGTACTTGTGAAGACCACATATCAAATTTAATGTCCAGAGTGCAGCTACTCAGGAAGAAAAGATCTCAAACAAGCTGCAGCCCCCTGGGTAGAAGTTTTCAGATGTTGTCCACAGGCATCTCTTGACTCAGGGAAACCTACAGCCTCATTTAAAATCTTTTAGATGATTAGGTTATGTCTACCCAGAATAATCTCTTTTTGGATGAACTTAAAGTCAACTGATTATGGATCTAATCACATCTGCAAAATCCCTTCACAGTCACACCTAGATTAATGTTGGATTGAATAACTGGAAGAAGATGGGTATGCTATAAGATGGTCACCACCTCCTTTTCCTTTCCTAACTCTTTAGGGAAGTAGTTCTCAACCTTCCTAATGCTCTAGTGTATTTTCATTGTTAATAAGGGGTCGCAACCCACAGGTTGAAAACTGCTGCTTTAGGGTATATCTCTTACAGTCTGCCCTAACTGGAAACAGAAAGCCCTAGAAGAGAATCAATCTTTAGAGGGTAGTTGAACCTAGGCAAGCTGACACATTAAAAGCCATCAGAGTTAAATACTTTACCACATTTAACTCCTGAAAACAGTACCTCACTCATAGTAGCTAGCACTCAATAAATATGATTATTGCCCTTATCAAATCCATAAAAATTTATTTAGCCAAAGATTCTTACACTAAAATATTTGTTCATACAATGAATTTTGATATGATCAAATCTCAGTTTCAACTTTATATTGGATTATGTTAAAACCAAGATATATTTCATTCCTAACTAAAAATAGGCTATCAGTCACCCAAATGTCATAGATACTTGACAGTAAGAAATCTTAAAAAAGAATTCAAAAAACATACACAAAACAAAATTCAGACCCAAACATTTCTACGGGAAGAAGGATCTTTTAATAGTAGTACCCTTCAGAATGAGAATCTACATAAAACTTTTGAAAAGTAAATGTACTCTTGGCTAGTATTCCTCAAGACTATCAAGGGCATGAAAAGCAAGGAAAAACAGAGAAACTGACACAGACCACAGAAGACTGAGGAGTTGTAACAACTAAATGCAACGTGGTATCCTCCATGGGATCCTGGGACAGAGGATGAAGTAGTAGAAAAACTGGTGAAATCTAAATAAAGCCTCAAGTTTAATTAGTAATAACATACCAGAGTACCATTGAAATCTAAGGTCTTCACAATGAGGGAAACTGAGTGAAGGTCAAATGGAAACTATCTGTGATATCTTTGCAAGTTCTTTTTCTAAATTGTATATAAAATCAGCACATTGTACCCCACAAATGCAGTAATGTACATAGTTATGATATAATAAAAAAAAAAGTAAGCAAGGTTATTTAACAAAATAAAAAATAAACCTCTTATTCACCTCTAGGACTTTACTAAAAATTTGAAGGTCCAGATGTGCGTATATTAAGAAATCTCTCGCACACCTCCTGGGTAAGGGCTCAACTACAACTTGAATTTTTACTCAACAAACAAAAATAATGTAACACACGTTAATCTGAAATTTTAAAAAAGAAATATCTCCCTGATTCTGAAGCAAACTGCAGGGTTGAGACCCATCCCAACTTCATTTTTAAAAGAATACATTATATTTCCAATCATTATAAAATCATCCCTTCAGGGAATACAAGATACCCTAGGGACCAAAATAGTAACCTATGCCCAGGATCCTTGCTAGACTCCCTAAAACTCTGACCCAAAGCAGCAGACCCCTAGGAAATAGATGAGATTCTCTTCATTCTTGGCCTTTCATGAACTGTGAAAAATCTTCTTGGTGTCACCATCTTGGAACTTAATTGTTGACCAGAGCAATTCCATTTCCTGTCCAGTAGATTTTTAGGTATTGATTCTGGAGCTTCCTGCACATCTTGTCTTCCTTCTAACATGTGCAGAAGCAAAGGATCTGGTGTTTGTCACACTTCCAACAGGCCAAGACCAAGAGGTTCCACTTCTACAGACCACTCGTTCACCCAAGGAAGACTGAGGAATGACTGTCCTGGTGCCTAGTCTGAATTACAACAAAAGCAAGTACATTGTTGACAGATCATCTTCAGAGTAGAAAGGCTATACCATGTCACTTAGTGAGGACCTTGGGTCTCTATCCACATTACTCTTTCTGCTTTACTGTGAGCATGAAAGCCACCTATGCATACATGCTCCAAGACAGGATTTTGACATCAAAGCCAAACTAAGAACTTACAAAATAAAGAAAGGAAAGAAGAAGGGAAGTTCAGCACAGAAAAAAAAATGCAATGTTATTTCTGACCAACTGAACAGTGTTTGGAAAACCTCTATCCCCACATACAGACATATACCATACACCTGCTATATAATGCATATGCTCACATACACAGTCACACACAGAGAAGTGCTTGATACCTAAGCTATCGAGTTCTCTGTTGAAGCACAAAAATAACTATTAGAGTATTTTAGAATTTATTCATTCATCAAATCACTCATATAGTCATTCATTCATCAAATAATTACTGAGCATTACTAAGCACCAGAAATACTTCTTAGATGTGGAAATATAACAGTGGGCAAGACAAATTGTCTACCCTCACAATTTTTTTTGTTTTTTTAGATAGAGTCTCACTTTGTCACCCTTGGTAGAGTATCGTGGCATCTTAGCTCACAGCAACCTCAGATTCTTGGGTTCAAACAATTCTCTTGCCTCAACCTCCCAGGTAGCTGTGACTACAAGTGCCCACTACAATGCCTGGCTATGTTTTAGAGACAGGGTCTTGTTCTTGCTCAGAAAAAAAAAATTAATCAAATAAGCAAGCAGTAAAAGTTTTGTTTTATTTTATTATTGGTTAGAAAGATTTTATAGCCAAAAATGGCAATGATATTAAAGAAATCATCTGTTTTTCAATATGCAAATATATTTCTTCCAACATGGGCCCTGGTGTGATCACAAGCATCCATGTTAGCTTCTTTTCTGGAAACTTCCTTTCCTTAATTGTTGTATTCTTGAATGGTCTGGGCCATGAAAAGTTTGCCTAAGTTTTGGGCAGTGAACTCCTTGATGTTCTGGCAGCAACATCAGTAAGTGTTAATCTGGCCTGCGATGAGCAGGGACTCCATCCTGTCAGGGGGCTGCAGTGGTTTGAAGAGTTTGGACAGATCCTCCTCAGAGAGTAGGGGTTCTCCTCAGCTCTGACACTGCATTTTCTCCTGTTGGCGATGCTGCTGATACCGATATTTCTGCTGCTGCTGTTTACTACTGTTCCTCATATATGTGTTATATTTAACTATATCTTGGCTCATATCATCCACTCTGTCCGTCAGCAACTATACATTCTTCCCCAAATGATTGCTGCTAGCAAGGCTGAGCAATTCATATTTATCTGCTACAGCTGACTTCTTTTCAAGTTCCCATATTAGGATGTTGATCAGATGTGAATTTTTAATTACAATCAGCACTTCTTCAAACATGTGCTCAAAGGTGATATTTGCTTTTTTTCAATGCTTCAGGGAAAAAATCCTTCTCTTTACAAACTCCCATCAGTTTAGGAGTCACTCTGTATGCTTTTAGTGAGAGAGACCCTTGGGCAGTTTTTAATGGGATCATAAATGAGAACGACAAATTCTTCAATCGTATGTTGGTAACTGAACTGAGAATCTAAGAGTGCCCACGTGACAAATGAGCTATAGTACATGGACTGGTACCAGCACATGTGAAGATGATTGATGTTTACTTGGTAAAGGCTCCGCATCATTTCCATCTTGTACTGGACTTCATCAAAGTCTGTGCCATCCTTTGTGTGTTAAGGGAAGGGAAAGCAGTTGGTAATTTCAAGCTGATCTTTTATAACCAGGCCCAAAATGCTCCCTAAACAAATTCAGTTCCTTGTCCTTCTTCTTGGTAATATTTGATTATCTTTAATACCACCAAGCCATCTATCTGCACTTGCTTCATGGCCAAATCTCTAGAGCCGCCTTTGCCCTTGTCTTTGCTTTTCCCTGCAGTGCTGGTGGTGGAGCTGGAAGAGGCGGCAATAGGGCCGGTGTCTTCCTTGTGGGACATATCCTCACAAAATTTTTAACATTACCAAACATTTAATCAAATACGCAATCCCTTTACACATATTATCCCATTTATTGCTCTCATTTTTCCCCATGAGAACCCTGGGGCTTAGCAAGCTTGAGGAACTTACTCAGGGAAAGTGATAACACATAGATTTTTAATCTAGAAAGGTTTATTGTAACACAAAAGCTAGCATAATACTACATATCCAGTGTAAGATGTCAACTGCCAAATTATCTGTGGTGGCATAATGTGTTAACTAGACCAAAGCAAACATAAACATTGCTCTCTGTACTCCAGTGCAGAAGGATTCTTGAACTTGCTTTCATGGCCCTTTCTCCTTCTAGCTTCTGGGTCTAGGAAGAGGAGTGCCCTTGCCTTGCACTTGTTCCTCATTCTTCATTCCTTCCTCTCATTCCTGGAAAGGGAACAGCAAGGAGGAAATTGCCTTTCCATCCTACGCACAGCTGTTGCAAGAAGGCTCTGGCAGGCATCAAGCTCTCCCAGAAAAGGGAATCCAGGAGGAGCCATCCCCTGCACCTTCCTTTGGCTCCCCCATTTTTGGATGAGCTTTGTCCACATGCCACCTATTGTGTCACCTCAAGGTCTGGAAAAGGATCCTAATCAGAGTCAAAGAGTGCTCTATCACAAGTAGGAGCCAAGGATCAGAGCTAAAATGTGTCTAAAAGGTGAGTCAGAAAAAATGCTGGACTGTACTCTCTGAGCAATGGCCCTTGGAGACATCCCAAGAGGCAGCTGCCCAACTGGCAAGGCTTGTGTCAGGCAGCTGTGTGCCCAGAAACAAGGAGCAGTGCACATATGGTAAAGGGGGCCTGTACCATCTGTCACATGCCTGTGCCAGCCTCTTCACTTCAGGCAAGTTGGGAGTAGGAGACATCAAGAGAAAAGCGACAGTTCACCAAGCCAACCACATGCCGTGGCTCTTCTCTAATGATTTCTTCCTCTAAACATTTAGATTCCTTCACCACTGTCATATAGCAGTTGCCAGTGGATATGCTACCATAATTAAGAGCATGCGGTTTTGACTCAGAAAGTCCTAGGTTTGAATTTGTGTTCTCCATGTACAAAGTGTAGGTGACCTGGGTAGGTTATTTAATGATGTGTCTTTGAGCATCACTTTTCTCATTTGCAAACAGAAGTTATAATAATTAGCCTTCAAGGTTGTTGTGAAAATTAAATTCAGTAATATTTATAAAGAGCTAAGGGCAACAACAAAGTTACCATTAAGTAAAACAAATCATTTTCCATGCTGAGGCAAGTCCCTGACTACAAAACAATCTTCTTTCATAAGTGATAGATCTTTTTTTCTTAGTTGTGGAAGTAAAAAGAGAAATGGAGTTTCTCAGCACACTTCAATGTGCATTCAGAGCACCTGGGAATCTTGGGCAAGACAGATTCTGATTTAGTAGGTCCTGCATGGGGCATGAGGGTCTGATTCCAATTAAGCTCCCAGTGATGTTGATGCTACTGATCTAAGGATGACACTTTGTGTAGCAAGGGTCTAAGAAACTGGTTGTAGCACCTTTGTTAAGCCATCTCACTTCTCCAGGCTTAAGTTTTCTCAGATGCAAAGTTTTAAGAGTTTATTTAGATAATTTCACATTCTTTTCATGCTACCATGTTGTGATGGATCCGTTGGTAGCCATTTTTACAGATAATCTTTCTCCTCTATCTACCTCACCCTTCTACTATGTGACTTTGTTCCTCATCCAGTCAAGAGGGGGAGCCCTTCCCCTTGAAACTGTCTTGTCCTGTGCCTGGTGACTTGTTTGGACCAGAAGAATATGGCAGAAGTAAACCTATGTGACTTCTAGGCTTATGCCTTATAGAGCCTGGCATCATTCCTATTTATTTTATTATTATTATTATTTACATTCTTAAGATATAGCTGCCATGTAAAGATGCTCTAACTAGGCTGCTGAAGGAGAAAAGAAAGAGTGGTTCAGCCAGCTCCATGCTGTACCAGGTACCACAGCTAGGTGCCTGACACATGAACATAGCCAACTTAAACATTCCATCCCCAGTTAATCTTCTAGATTTCTATAGCTACACATGAAATCCCATCTCATGCAGCAGATGAACCATCCTGCTGAACCCAATTCACAGAATTATGAGAAATAATAAATCTTTGTTATTTTAAGCCATTATGTTTTGGGATGGTCTATTACATAACAATTGATAGCTGGTACACATGTTCTACTCATATTGGAGATAACAGAAAATTTACAAACCGCAACACTTAGAAGAATTATAAAGAAACATGACTATCAACTAGAGGGCAGAATACACGTTGAGAGCTGACTTTTACATCTGTAGTGTTCTTAATGAAGATGTCTATTCTGTATTCAATTCAATTCATACGGACAAGCCCCAGGTTATGATGTTCCAATTTAGGAATTTTCAGTCTTACAATAGTGTGAAAGCAATATGAGGCAAGGCTTTCAGTAAATACCTTGACTTATGATAAGGTTATGTCAGAATAAATCCATCACAAGTCAAAAACATACATTTGACTTATATTTTTAATTTACAATGGGTTTATCAGGACATGACCCCATTATAGGTCAAGGAGAACCTGTATTTATTCAGGGTTAATGGGGAATGTGAAAAAAGTCGGGAATATAATTCCAGGAAACTTATATGCTAATTTGTTACAAAAAAAACAATTAGAGAACATACATCAATTAATAATAGTATAGTAAACATATATTTGAGGCTCAAAATATTTTAGCATCAACAGTACAACTCTATGGATGCCTAGAAGGTGCTCAGTCAGTGTAGTCTGGAGTTTTCAATGGAAAAAGTACAAGCATATCTCATTTTATTGCTCTTTACTTTATTTCATGTTTATTGTTCTTTGCAGGTATTGTGGTTTTTTTACAAATGGAAGGTTTGTTCTGACCCTGAAAGCCTATCAATGTGATTTTTTCCAACAGCATGCGCTTATTTCTTGTCTCTGTGTCAGATAATTGTAAGCACTTTTTAGCAATAAAGTCTTTTTTAATTAAGGTTTGTACATTGTTTTTTAGACATAATGCTATTGTACAATTAACAGGCTATAGTATAGTATAACATAACTTTTATATGCACTTGGAAACTAAAAAATTTGTATAACTTTCTTTATTGCAATATTTGCTTTATTGTGATGGTCTAAAACCAAACCCGCAATATCTCCAAGGTATGCCTGTATAACTGAGACCTGTACAGAGGTTTAAAAAGAAGTCTGTAATGGTTGAGTAATTGTATTCAAATCTTTTATATAAAAGTGAAACAGTAAGCCCTATTGGCAAATACATTTTAGAAAGATCAAAGTCTTTATATAGAGAATGAAGATTCAAAATAAAATGTTTAAAATTAGCATTTGCTATGGCACATGGCACACATAATTAGAGTAAATTAGTAAACTATGGGGACACAAAGATATTATAGAATATATGATACAGAAATAGAGTAGTGGAATTTTAAAGATATAATACAGCTAAAATTTGTGAAGGTATGTGACAAAATGGAATTTAGAAGGTAAAAAATTTACACAAAATAGAATTGGCAAATAAATGTAAAGAACTTGATGTAGTCATTGTCTTAAGTACTTTCATCCACATTGTAGTTATAATGTGTTTCATTTGGAAAATATTTTCTATTAAGTGATTGCTGCTGAAGCTGTTTCTATAAAACCAACTGAAACCAAAGAGTAAAAACTTTGGTAGAGTTCTAAGCTTGACAAGATATAGCTATGGTTAAGAATTAGTCAGCTTTTACCCCAGCTTGCTTCTCTATAATTGCTTACTGCTTAGGAGTTTGGTCATAGATTTATAACTTCCCTTAACTGCTTCTACAGATGGTTCTATTGTAAAACTAAAACCTAAGACTGCTTTTTTGAGATGTTTCCCAGACCCTGCATTCCTATGGACCCACTGATGCTATGGAAATGATTCAATCCACACTATAGCCTCCACCAAGGAACTATCTCAGCCAAAGAATGAAGTTTCTACATTCTTGTGATTTCACACACACACACCCTGACTTAACTAGTCAGCAATGCTGATTCTGTAAGCCCCTCGCCCACCAAATTCCCCTTAAAACTCTCAGCCTAGAGCTTGTCAGGGAGACAGATTTTAGAAATTCCTCCCGTCTATATGTTCAGCTGCCTAATGACTAATAAACTCTTTCTCTGTACATACCTACTATCTCAGTGCATTGGCTTTCTCATGCAGCAGGCAAAAAGAATCCAGTCAGGTGATAACACTATTGGTAATATGAAACCTCAGATTAAATATTTCAACAATATTCCAATCAAATGAGATCAATGGTTAAGAATAAGTTGTAAGAAAAACATAATTATACTTGCTTTTATAATATTCTTTATGAGCATTTTCTGTAAGAAAATTATGTGCTTACAAATCATGCTTTGGCTATACTAGATAATAAATAAATCTACTTTTATAGAACAGGAAATTAATCTTGTAGGCACCTTCTCAAAACTTCATTTATCTATATTACTATTTTGCTACCTCTTTTCCATGAAAATCCAAGGGGAAGAACACAATTCTATTATAGTGGAGATTTCTAACCTCAGAATAATACCTATTTTATTTTTTTTTTCAATTGCCTTTTACCTCCAAATATTGTACTAACCTAAAATCTTTTTTTTTTTTTTTATTGAATCATAGTTGTGTACATTAGTTCAACCATGGGGTACAGTGTGGGGGCTTCACATGCAATCTGAGATATTTTATCAACCTGATTGACATACCATTCATGATATTTTCTCGTTTACTATAT
>CAUYON010025672.1:0-32150 GCA_963573935.1 Arctocebus calabarensis | reverse complement strand
AGCATGAAAGGAGACAAACATGCTGACCAGGATGAGGATGGTGTGTGTGGCTCTAGTTTCATGAGCAGTTCTGGGGGAGGGGCTGCTGCTGCGGATGTGCTGGACTCTCTGCTTGTGCCTGTGCAGGACGAGGACCATGGAGCCGCTGGTCCAGGCCATGAAGGCCAAACATACACCATCCATGAATGAGAAAATGACTGCAAGTACAGAGAATAAGAATCTTGGAGGAATGAGTTTGGAACAGTATCTATATATTTTATCCACACTCATGTTGTTGCTATTCCTTGGACCAGTAACATTCCTTATAATATTGATATTTACCACCAGGTGCAGGAGCCAGCAGAAGAAACAGCAGAGAACAATGCATTTGGGGGATCTAATTTGAAGGTCCAGCCACCTAGAGATACTGGGGCAAAGCTTAATGGCCTGAAAGCCACTAAGGAGACAGGTGGTGCTCAGGGAAACCCCTCTGGCCACTCTGTGTAAATAGAAGACAAGTTGACACTCAGCCTCATCCAGGAAAGATTTCAGTCCAAAAGCTGCCATTGTCTGAGGGACCCCTTTGGACAACAGAACCAAGCTGTTAGCTAAGACCAGCTGGTTGAGGATCAGGTCTCTGGGTATCAGGATCTTTGCGGTAATAATAGTGAAGTTATAAAAGCAAAGGAGTGAAGAATTTCCAAGGATTCCAGTACCAGTCTGAAGGAGAAAGGTGATGCCCCAGTTTGAGTTAACAGAAACTGATCCCTCCATGGACAGGAGATGGTGGAGTTTGCTTTTATTGGAATCAGAGGAATGTAGAGGCTGAAAAGGACAATTGGGTTATTTTCTTTGCATCTTGAAAATGCCTTTTTCTAACACAACCCATTATTCCAAATCACTACAAACTTTAAAAACAGGTCTTTTCTAAATGCTCAGCTATTTCTTGCTCAGTTATTATTTGTAACATCAGGATGACCTCAATCCACACAATCTCAATCAAAGAGAGACAAGTGAATGTGTGTCCCTGCAGTGGAGTCCTGGGCAGCTGTGGGTGTGAGAAGGATGTACTCTTGCCGGCTGACCCTTCAGGAGATAGAGTTATGGCTAGGTGAGAAAAAGAAAGATATTTAGAATATCTTGTGAAATTAGCTCCACTCTCATAAGAACCGGAGTAAAATCACACTGCTATGTTTCTGTGTGTGCAAGCCCATATTTTTATATTTATAAAAATGAAGGAATTAGTCCAAACATTTAAAAGTAGACTCTAACGAGGGAGAGAAAATGCAGTGCAGAGGGGACGGGCTAGACAGATGGTGTTTTGTCTAGTTTCTGGTTTTGGTTTAGAAATGCATTCACACTTTTAAATGTATATAATGCAGGAAATAGTTTTCAAAAATAATTTGTAAACCTAAAACCCAAACCTAGAAGAAATGAGCCTGTGGGAGTGGCCAGGGTGGCGGCCTAGTAGCGGTCCCTTGCAGCCTTTCCAGACCACAGTGGGGGAGTAACAGTACAGGTGCCCCGGTTCAGACACAGGGCTCTGAGAACGCGGAGGGCTGTACACGACCCCAGAAGCGGAGAGAAGCAGGAAGGTAATACAGGCAAAGCAGGTGAAAGGGAGGCTAGGAGGTAGCGACCCACACGTGGGCATCCTTGGGCGGTCTGGGCTGCAGGGTACCCCGGTGCCATTCCCTGCAGCCCCCCGCCAGGGTGTCTGCTGATGGCCCTGAGTCCTGTGCAGAATGGCCCCAGGGGACCCTGAGAGCTGATGAGAATAAGTGAAGCGGGAAGGGGGGGGCCCAGCCTCCTGCCCTCCGCTGTCGGGTGCACCAAGCCGGTCTTATTGGGGAGACCAGCAGCTTCTCCCAGCCAGAGCCAGATAGCACTTGCCAAGCGTGTCCCTCACTGCGCCTGGGAGCATCTAGGCCAGGAAAGGGGAAGGTGGGGACTTTTCCGGGGACCTTGTTCCGGGGAGTTATGGCCCCACCACCTCAGAGGGGTGCGGAGAGCAGAGCCGCCCTAGGGTTGAGGTCGCACAGCTTGGTCGCACTCACTGGGCTCCTTCCCCACCTCGGGTTCCACCCTGATCATTTCCACACAGACATTTCCCATCTCCAGCACAGACTTCGGGATCCCAAGGGGTCCAATAAGTCCCAGGTGATTTCCGTGACTCCAGAGCCTGGACACTCAGGGCAGACATCCTCCCACCCAGACTGCTAGAGTTCTTCCCCACAGGTGCATTTCTGCCTCTGTCTTCTCTCACCTGTGGCTGCAGAGAAGTTCTCACAGAGTATGGGCCTCAGGCCTTTCTTCTTGGGGACCTGCAGCAACTGAGATGTGCTCAGACTGTGAACTCCCTGCTCTCCGGGGGCCCTGGTGCTGTGTGATTCCACCAGAGCCCGGCTCTGGCTCACCTTAATGCAGTGGGAAATCAAAGCTGCTTGGGCACCCTGTGACTCTGGATGGGAGTGCTTCTCCCCAGCGTGGTCTGCGATTGATGCACTTGCATGGGGAGAGTGTGGTGTGGGTCCTGGTTGTGACATGTTCACAGGGAGCCCCTCCCTCCACAGGCGGGCTGCACTCTCATCTCAGGTGGGGAACCTGGGAGGGAAACCTCCTGGCGCACAGCACAGTCACAGGGGAGCTCAGATGGCCTGGGATCCAGCTTGCAGCCATCACTGGGGAAAACTTGGAGCAGAAGATGGAGAGAAGAGTGAGCCCCACTGAGGACCACCAGCTTGTGAGCCTCTGACCACCTGCCTTCACAACGCACTTTCTGGCTGGCTGGGGCCATTCCGCTTGTTGGGGCACCACCCAGCAAGTGGGAGCTGACCTTTGACCCCTGCCACAGCAGCAAATATCACATAGAACAGAGAAAAGTTGTATGCATTCCCCCTAAGAACTGAATCAAGATAAGGATGCCCACTTTCTCGACCTTTATAGTACTGGAATCCCTAGCCTGAGTAGTCAAGCAAGAGAAAGAAATAAAAGCCAGTCAAATGGGAAAATATGAAGTCAAACTCTCTCTTTTTGCTGATTACCTATCTTACACCTAGAAACCCTAAAGACTTAGCCTTAAAGAAAGATGGAGACTTTACCTCTTGTGTGTTTACATGGATGGAGCTGGAACATATTCTTCTTAGCAAAGTATCTCAAGAATGGAAGAAAAAGTATCCAATGTACTCAGCCCTAATATGAAGCTAATATATTTACTGTTTAAAGAGCACATGGAAGTTGGTAAGACCACAATAGGCAAAAAAAATTATGTCCAAAAGGAGAGAAAAGTCCAGGCACGGTGGCTCATGCCTTTAATAATAGCACTCTCGGACGCTAAGGGTAGATTGCCTGAGCTCAGGAGTTTGAAACCAGCCCGAGCAAGAGTGAAACCTCATCTCTCAAAATAGCTGGAAGTTGTGGCAGGTACCCATAGTCCCAGCTACTTGGGAGGCTGAGGCAAGAGGATTGCTTGAACCAAGAGTTTGAGGTTTCTTTGATATTATAGCTCACAGAAACCTCAAACTCTTGGACATCTTAGAAGGGTACAGGTGAAACTTACTAAATGTAGAATATAAATGTCTGTACACAAGAACTAAGAAAATGTCATGAAAGCTATGTCTACCTGTTTGATGAAAATATTTCAAATTGTATATAAACCCAGCACATTGTACCCCAAGATTGCATTTATATACACAGCCATGCATCAGGGCACTCTACCAAGGGCAACAAAGTGAGACTCTGTCATAAAAAAAAAAAAAGAGAGAGAGAGAGAGAAAGAGAGAGAAGTACAAACTCTAAGGAAATAAACAACAAAATATTCTAAGTCCAACAATTTAGATTTTAATAAACTCCTTTCACTATGAATGCAAAAAGAAGGCTAAGTATGCATCTTAAAAAAGATCTCTATGCTTTCAATGATAATAAATAGTAAGTATTCTAATCAGTATATGTGCAAAAAGAAAAATATAAAACTACATTTAAGTAGTTAAAAAACTAAGAAGGGGAATAAAAACAATTTAATCACTATGTATTGAATTATTATATTTTTTTTGCTTTTCTATAGTTCTGAAAATTTTAACCAAGCTTACAAATTATATTTAAAATCCAGGAAAAGATAGTGACTGATATTAAGGCTCTTTCCTCTTGTTTGCCTCTTTTATTGTAATTTTATAACATGGTGAAATTCAGACTTTGCCAAAATTTTGAGAAAACTGCACATTTTAAAAATAGCGCACACATATATATATAATATATATTTTAGCATAGGTGTATTTGCAGCAACTTACATGTAGGTATCAGAGCAGAATGTCTCTTAGGGAAATAAGTATATAACATATTTTACGCTAAATACCTTTATTCTGGATTAATTCTGCAGGTCCTCCTTCAGCCCTTACTTGTATTTTAGCTCTAAGGGTAAACCTTTAAATTCTTTTTATAGGTTATATAATCAAAGTTACAGAAAGAGGAACTCCCTGTTTGATACAGACCTCCCTTCCCCCTTGTGAACTATGAGGCTGCGTATAAAAGTTTCATTCTGCTGGCAAAATGTGGCTTTCTGTTTCTAATATTTAAAGTACCGAAGATTTAAAGAACTATCCTCAGAATTCTGGTGTGGAAGTACATGGAGGAAGCAGCCATGAGACAGTGCCCTCCAATGTGGACTCTCATAGCGGAGAATTCAGAGGGGAAGGGCACTGAACAGCCGCCAATTTGATAAATAAAGATTCATTGGAACAGTGCCATGCTGATTTCTTTGCAGATAGCTATTGCTAGACCTGTGCTTGAAGGGCAAGTTGAGCAGTTGCAACAGTGACCTTATGTCCTGAAAAGTCTCAAATATTTACTATCTAGCCCTTTACAGGAAAAAAAAAAGTCAGTTCTGTGCTAGCCAATCTCCCCAGGTGACCCTTTTTTAACTGGATGATGCTTTTATTTTTTGTTCTTACTGGCAACTTTTACTGTTGACTACAACAACAACAAAAACAAAAGTAAAGATTTCACTAGAGCTTTTGTTCTATCAAGTTTATATGTAGCCCAGAAATTTACCTTGGCAGGAAATGCCATTACTGATATAAAATTCAGACACCGCAAATTTCAGAAAAAGAGTATGTTTAGTCTTTACACTATTGCAATTTTATTTACACAGGCACTGGAGGTTTTCCTGTAAATACACTGTGTACAGAAAACAAGAACATAATTTCCATGACACTGGGATTCATACACCACCAACTAAAGTTTATGGTCGATAACACTTCTAGGAACTCAGTGTTATGAAACAAGCTGGATATCCAACAGCAATGTACTCGCTGCCAGACGGCTGTGTTCTATCCAGTGCTTGCTTCTCACAAGGTCAAAGCAACCTTAAGAATTGTCAGATTTACAAACACTTCCCCAAAATAAAGAACAACAGAACAACCTGGAAGGTGAATAAAAGTGGCCACTTGGAGAATGAAAGGGCATGACCAGGGCTCTCTGTAGATTGTAGATACTGACTGTATATCTGAGATTTTCTTACAGTCCTGCCTGGATCATGATGGGGCTGCTATGAGGTTTCGCAGAAACTTTTTCAGACTAGCATGGCCTACGTTACTATTACTATGACCATTTGTTGATGATGAAGGAATTCATGAATTGATGATGAAGGAATTTATCCCTCATAGTCTAATTTGTTAACTCAAAAAGAAGAATACGATTTTGAGAAATCCAGTCCTCTCAAGCTCTACAGTGTCTAAGAGGTTGGGTTCCTTCTTGTTGGTTCCTTTCTTTCCCACTGTGTGAGCTTTGGCAAAAATAACCAATACATGCCACAATATCCTCACCTGTGCCAACGTTGAATGTTTCATGTGCTTACTGTGTGTCAGATGTAGTGGATTGGCTGGCACATAACATGTCTTTCTGTTAGACATGGCTTGTGAATTGGGTAATAAGTTTTTTTTTTTTTATTTAGAAATTCAATCCTGAAAACTTTGAACTACCTGTAATAATTGTGTGTTCTTCATCAGATGGAATAGTCTTATTTCAGTGAAGTATTCTATGAACACATAATTACATAAAAGTTATGTGCACCTCTCCTCTCAATTAATGACCCAATTGCAAAGTAGATCATCACAGAATATTATTTTGGGGATTGTATCATGCTCCATATGTACAGACAAGAAGGTATTTTTTAACTTTACAGAGGAAGAAGAATGGAGGAAGTGATTTTTCTAGTCCTATTTGTGTACAGTAGACCCTCCATAGCTGACCACCTCCTTAAGTTGATCTAATTTTCATAGATAAGACATGAAACACATGTAATTTATTGATACAGTAGGTGTAGTTCCTAGGTTGATCCCCTGTGTATGTTGACTGGTTTGTTATAGTCCCTTGGGTGGTCAACATATAGAGTTTCTACTGTAATTGATAAAATATTGATGATCTTCTTTTCATAAGATTGATGTGCCAGCTACATAATGTCTTGAAAGTGCTGCAATTAGATTCTAATTATTGGCTGACATTGAGTAGATAATAATGCCATACATTTAAATTACAGCTTTCTGTAATTTCACCTACTGGTATGTAAAATCAGAACACAAGCCTATAATATGCAAAATATATTATGCCAAACCCATAGCTCATCCATCATGGGTCTTATACCCTTTCTATCATAAATTCAAAAACCAAAAATATGTCTTCATTCTAATAGATGAGATCTGGTTGTTATTGCTGCAGGAAAACTGGAATTTTCTTCACAGCAAGAAATTCCTTTACCTCAGGCTATGGACTATCACTGTGCCTGGAGATGTCACTGTGTTGTGAAGGTGTGACTCCCACCTCCCATTTGCTACAGTGCATGCATTTCTACTCCCAGTACAGCAGCAACTTATCTGCACAAAGGGAGTAGGAAAGAGATTTGCTTCTTCTCTGCACCTCAATATAATGTCACTCTAATATCCATCACCCTGAGGCACTCTGAACCTCCACTCTAAGTGCAACAGCTTGTTAAAGATGCATCTGTATCCACTAATTGCAGAAGTCATTTTTCCAAGCCACAGATGCCCTGGGAGAATGAATCAGACATCCTGGAATAAATACATCCATGCCTTGCACTAGCTCATCTCTTAGAACTGGAGTAGAGACTCAATCCTATTGCTCATTAGCCTGTTGGAAACTGAGCATCCCTTGCACTGTATTCCAGATGCATTACTGGGTGGTGGGTCTGGGATGTGACTTGACTCCTTCCCTTTCTTAATTCTTTTTTTGGTCTGATCATATAATTTATTTCTTATTTTTTTTCTTTTTTATTGAATCATAGCTGTGTACATTAGTGAAATCATAGGGTGCAATGTGCTGGTTTCATATACAATCTGAAATATTTTCATAAACTGGTTAACATAGCCTTCATGGCATTTTCTTATTGTGTTAAAACATTTATATTCTACACTTAGTGAGCTTTACCTGTACCCTTCTAAGATGCACTGTAGGTGTGATTCCACCAATTACCCTTCCTCCTCCACTCATCCTCCCTCCTCTCCTCCCCTCCCTTGCCTCTTTCCCCATATTCTTATGCTATAATTGGGTTATAGCCTTCATATGAAAGCTATAGATTAGTTTCATAGTAGGGCTGAGTACATTGGATACTTTTCCTTCTATTCTTGAGAGACTTTGCTAAGAAGAATATGTTCCAGCTCCATCCATGTAAACATGAAAGAGGTAAAGTCTCCATTCTTCTTTAAGGCTGCATAATATTCCACAGTGTACATATATCACTATTAATCCATTCGTGGGTTGATGGGCACTTGGGCTTCTTTCATGACTTAGCAATTATGATTTGGGCTGCAATAAACATTTTGGTACAAATATCTTTGTTATAATGTGATTTTTGGTCTTCTGGATATATCCCTAGTAGAGGAATAAAAGGATCAAATTGCAGGTCTATTTTTAGATCTCTAAGTATTCTCCAAACATCTTTCCAAAAGGAACTTATTAATTTGCATTCCCACCAGCAAAGTGTTCCCTTTTCTCCACATCCATGCCAACATCTCTGGTTTTGGGATTTTGTGATGTGGGCTAATCTTACTGGGGTTAGATGATATCTCAAAGTAGTTTTGATTTTCATTTCTCTCATGATTAAGGATGATGAGTATTTTATCATGTGTCTGTAGGCAAGGGACCTGAAGACAAACTTCTCTGAAGGAGAGAGGTGCACAGCCTTTCCTAATTTTTGCATGTTGTTATTGTATTGTCAGACACAGTACACATCAATCTTGGCTTTTAGTAACATAAGTGTGGAAGGACTTTAGAGTTACTACTCAAAAAATACTCTTTTTGCATCTGCAGTAGGTATTTCTAAAGGTGCATGGTCATTAGAGAGAGAGTACAAAGGGCCCACAGTTTACTATTTTCCTTCATGATGGTTAACATTTGAAGAATGTATACAAGTCTATTTTAATGAGACAAAAAGGACACAAGTCTATGGCACAAGGAGTTATTTCTAGGGGCAGGTAATCATAAAATACTACCTAAGGGGAAATCTGGTAAGGCAGATTACAATTGATATTATGATTGTGTGATGGAAAAGCAATTCTAATGGATATGAATTTGGGCAAAGGGAACATACTGAAGCCTATTACTACAAATAAAATAATTTCCCACCTAGAAGTGGGAAATCCATGGCATTATCCACCTGCTTCTGGAAAATTGAGATCAGTAGAGAAAAAGGGATTTCTCTGTGGTCACAAAGGTAGTCATTGAGTTATTTGGACACCATGGTGGATAACTTGTGCATTAACTTGACTGGGCCAGAGGGTGCCCACACATTTGGCCAAATATTATTCTAGGTGTATCTGTAAAGTTGTTTCCAGATGTGGTGAACATTTGTATCAGTAGACTGAGTAAAGCAGATAGCCTCCTTTCCCCTACAACGTGGTAAATGCTCATCTAACCAATTTAGGACCTGAAGAGAACAAAATAATAGGGAACGTCTCCTGCCTGACAACTTGATATACAACATTTGTCTTTCACAGGTTTCAGACTCCAAATGAAGCATCAGCTCTTTTTGCTGCTTCTCAGAATGAAACTTCTACCATTGACTCTCCTCAGTCTCTAGCTTGTCAACTACAGGTCTTAGAACTTGTCAGGTTTCACAACCATGTAAGGCAAACCCTTAAAGTGAATTGACCCCTCTATCTATCTACACACATCTTATCAGTTCTATTTCTCTGCAGAACCCTGACACCACAGGCACTGGGGATCCCCATCATAGGTGTCATCTAGCGTAGTCAACTGGAAGAATCCTAGGTGTGAAAGTCTGCCTCTGCCTCATCATAGCCCCAGAACTTGAGACAATTTTTAGGCACAACTTTATTTTACCATTTTCATCTGTTTTGGAATCTGGCTAATAGGAAGTTGAGTTACCTTTAGTTAATGTGTAGTGTAGTAAAATATATTTGTGTGGTTCATAGGTATAACTAAGTTATTGCAGACTGACCCACTGTGGCAATAGCTTCTAGACTTCTAGGCATACTTTTTCCTACGAAAGTACCAGTTCACCTGGTACTGTGACAAAGCTACAGGACAGCATTTCTTCTATGACATGATGACATTATTTGAAACTCAGCACTGCAAACAGGTGAGTTTGAAGAAAACTGTATTTGAAATATCCAAAACCAGAAGTTTTTTTTTGGGGGGGGGGGAATTTTCCAATTATCCAGTATATAATGCTGAGCTGAGAATTTGCTTTTTACTTATATAAGGAAGTTCTCTTCTGGGAGGATTAGACTCAGTGTTGAGGCCTAGATGTTTATAAAATGCATTGATATTTTTATTGTGACAGGAATGTGTGCAAAATAGAATTTCACAGAATTCTCTGCTAGAAGACATATTCCTACATATTCCTCTGAATGCTTCCTGTCATACACATCTAACAGGTCATATTTAAACTATCTTGTCTTTAGAATGTCTACAACTTCCAGGTGAAAGGACCTGCAAAATTATCTCAGTGTAGCCAAACAGGCTTAAGATACAGGTATTTCAGTGATAAAATCTTGTACCTTGTCATGAAAAAGTTAACACATGTAGTATTAACAATAACTCTGTTATACAATGATTTTCAACATAGCCAAAATTCTATTTTGCACATAACTTGCTCTGGTGGTGAAAGAGTCTCCAAGCAAAAATATAGAAAAAGTTGGAGTAATTTCAGAAAGTATATTTTTTTCATTCTTTTCTAGACTTTTTAATATTTGTGAGTTTGTCGTTTTCAAATTTTTTTTTATTTCTCTTATTTAAGTAAAATATTTATTTTTCAAATTGAACCTATGAACGTATGTAATTTTACGATCCTTTTCATCATGGAAGGCCTTAAACTGTTTCAGCCCCTGCAGAACCTGACTGGCCTATGCTCTCCATCTACTCATGATTGGGGGGAAACCCTTTCCACTGATTATTATTTCGATAATCTCCAGATAAAGTGAAATGGAGTAAAATAATCAAAAACTCCTTAGCTCACTAATCATCAGAGAAATGCAAATCAAAACTTTAATGTGATATCACTTTACTCCCAGTAGAATGTTACTGTAAAAATGCAAAAGACACAAAATGTTGTAAGAATGTGGAGAGAAATGAATCCTGGCACACCAGTGGTGGGAAGGTAAAATGGTGCAGCTATTTGGAAAACGATATAGAGGTCCCTCAAATATTAAAAACAGAACTACCTTACTTCTGGGTATATGCCCAAAGAAATGAAATCAGTATCTCAAAGAGATGCAGCCCTGTTCATTGCAGCATTCACAATAGCCAAGATATGGAACAGCCCAAGTGTCCATTAGAGGATAAATGAATAAAGAAATTTACAAAAAGAGAGGGAGAGAGAGATTACTCTGCCATAAAAAAGAAGGAAATTCTTCTATTTGCAATAACATGGATCAACCTGGAAGACATTATCGTCAGTGAAACAAGCCCAACACAGAAAGACAAATGCTAGTACAATGAGGTGAAATAAGAAAAGTAGAACTCATAGAATCAAGGACTAGAACAGTGGTTAACAAGGGATTAGGGAGTGAATGAGATATTGATCAAAGGGTCTAAACTTTCAATTATAAGATGAATAAGTTCTGCTGATCAGTATATAGCATGGTGACTATAGTTAATACTGTATTTTTTATTTGAAATTTATATATCAGATGTTAAGTGTCATACCCTCCCCCCCACACACACATATATGTGCACACCGAATGGTATCTAAGGGTGGTGAAAGATGTGTTAATTAATTTGGCTGTGGTAATCAGTACGCATTGGGTACATATATCAAATCATCACATTGAAGATAAACAGTTTTTGTGGATTAAATATGTTAAAATAAAAGATTTTAACTGATAATATTGTAATTGATACAGGGAATGAATTATGAGTAAAGATCTTTTTAGGAGCTGTGTTTAATAAGTGCTTATTCTTTTTTCTAGAGTATTATGTGAATCCCTGGTACACAGTAAGTGTTCATTGGATGTCTATTTCAGCCAAATATTGACTTAAACAGTATATTTTACTACCTTTTTTATTAATGTACTCTACATAGCACCTGGTATGCCATGGTTCCAAATTAACCGTCATTAAATTTCAACAAAGTTTTCTTCTTTAAATGATAAAGCACCTTCAATAGTAATTGAGCTGTTTCAAGATAAATATTGGGACAAAAATTTAAAGTAGGAAAATCTTCCTATCAGAATTTCAGGGTGTCATTTGTAGAATGGTCGGCAGAAACTGCCTGATAGAGCAACCTCAATTGACAGAGTGAAAATCTGGGATGGGAACAGGGAGAGGAAGGTCGATGTCCGTCAGCAGATGCTGGTTAGGACAAGGAAAGAGCTAGAATTTCAGAAGTCTGGCCTATTCTTCAGCTGTCTTTTCTGCAAGGTCCTACTCTTCTTCCATTCCATTCAACCATTGGGCTCCATTTTCTCTGTAAGCAAACAAGTTCTTTTAAGACAACTGGATCTGCTATTTGGTCCAGAAAATATGTCCATTGTAGTAATAATTGGAGAGAAAGAAAAACAAATCATCTCCTTATTTGGCCTGCTTTAAACAAAGATATTATAAAGTGTTTGCCAAGAAACCCATTAGATGGGCAATTTCAACCAATTTTTCAGATATAGTTGAAAAAAAAAAGTCAAAATTTAGTTTCCAGCCAAACCTTTTGTTCCTGCTCTGCTAATGGTCTTTGAGATGCAGTGGCTCCATTAATTTAGTGGGAAGAATTAATGAATGGCATCTTGGTTTCTTTTGCTGGGATTAGAAAGGTCTAAAAGCTGAAGCTATTAATCTCTCTGAGACTGCTCCAGGACTATTAGTTAGCAATTCCAACTAATAATCTTTTACAAGTTGGAAACAAAAGAAATCAAAAAAGAAAAACAGAAAATACATAGTTACTGAGTGCTTCCTGGAAGCTTCTGGATACAGGTGTTGACATCATGGGAAGACCCACAAACTGGCAAAGATTTCAGGCAAATTTACCCTATAGCACGCCCTTAATGCTTCTCCTTTTGTGTTTGCTCCCTGACCATGAGGAAGATAATACTCAGTTCCCGATAGCCTTGAGCTTGGCCACCCTGGAAGCCGACACAGCTTTCCTGGCGAGACACCGACCCTACATTGCATAAAAGGATATATACCCATCAATCCATAGAACAAGGGTTCTTAGTGTTATTTTTAAAAGTTTTGCCACTGGAAAATTCAGAAAACTGAATAGGACTAAAATCACATACTCTTGTTGTAAGCTTCAGAAGGATCCATACTGTGAACAGCCGTCCCATTAGTGGGGCTAAAGAAAGCTTACGTGGGCTTCAGCTTTACGGAAAATTTTCCTGGCTCACATCCCTCCACCTGCTGCCAGGCAGTCCATCCTCCCCAGATGATCTCTATGCCTTTTGCAAAAGACTTCCAGACACATCTTTTCCCACAGTTCTGGCACTGTGCTCTGCATGCTGTGTGGGTCCCCGCTCCAGTCTCTTGCAGTACACATTGACCTGAGCACATACTGTTCTATGGTAAGAATGATTATAAAAACCCACAACAGAAGAAAAAAGAGGAGAAATTGTTGCTGAAAGGCTTCCCTTTCTTTAAATACCAATTTTCCTCACCCTAGAGCCATCCCACCTTGGACTGGTATTCCAACCATCCTTGAACTTCAAGGTTCAGCTATTTCACAAGTGGTCAGCTCTTGCCTGGGAAAACCCCACACAATCCCAGAGGGGATAGGTAGATGGAGTTTGTTTCTCCACGAGTCATATGGTTTCCTCTGAGTCAGCCTTTGATTTATGTAATGATTCAAAAGATAGCATAAGTCTAACTTGCAGACAGATATTTATATCTATTCCTCTCTCACCTATAAAAGCCCTAATTTGTACATGCCTTGGCATAAAACCACAGATTCTAAACATTGAGCACTTTTGCTGAAAGTTACTATATGTTTTATACAGTCTTCACTTTAAAATTATATGTCAGTAAAGCATGGGAAAAGTAAATTTTAAAATAGCTTTAAAAATGTAGTTAGATGCTACGAAGATAGTAACATTTATACAAAATAAATACTATTGAAGTAAATTTTAGTCAGTAACTACTAATTTAGAAGTGATAGTTCAGAACTGAAGCCATTAAAGTAGAGTAATAGGTCAGGTGTAGTGGCTTTTGCCTGTAATCCCAGTACTGAGAGAGGCTGAGGGGGAAGGATTACTTGAGGTTAGGAGTTTAATACCCACCTGAGCAACATAGTGAGACCCAATCTCTACATAAAATTAAAAAACATTAGCAGGACATGGTGATACATGCCTGTAAGCCTGGCTCCTCTGGCAGCTGAGGCAGGAGGGTCACTTGAACCCAGGAATTTAAGGCTGCAGTCAGCTATGGTTGCAGCAATGCACTCTAGCCTGAGTGACACAGTAAGATCTTCCCCCCACCAAGAGCAATAAATCAATATTAAATTAAAAAAAAACTACTGACCCTAACAAGCCACACTGGGAGACATCCTTGCCTTTCTTCTAGAGAAGGTGGAGTCTATAAGGGCCACCTGGGGAGGTACCAACCCAGAATCACCCAACTGAGCATCTGACCAAAAGGTACCATTCAGAGATGGTTGGTTTGTGGGTGAGAGTGGGGGGAGGGGAAGAGCGGACGCAGCTCGTGCAAAAACAGGTGACTGAGACCCAGGAGAAGCATGCTGCAGGACTGTGTCTGATGGTGAACACCGTGAAAACAGTGATGTGGCTGAGGTCTCTGCTGGGCACACGGAATGCCCCACATCACTTCCAATGAGTCCTGGAGTGAAGAGGTGCATGTCCAACCCTGGGGATGTCTTCTAGAGTTGCAGTCCCCACCCCCTGGGCTGCAGACTCATACTGGTCTGTGGCCTGTTAAGAACCAGGCTCCACAGCATCACCACGAGCTCCGTCTCTTGTCCCATCCCCTCACCAGCATCCCTGTTCTAACCCAATTAGAGGAAAACTAGTCTTCCATGAAACTGGCCCCTAGTGCCAAAGATATTCCAGTCTACAGCATATTAGGAACTGAGCCACACAACAGGAGGGGAGAGAGAGAAGTGTCATGGTTTCTAAAGCTGCTCCCCAATGCTTACATCACTGCCTGAGCTCTCCCTCCTGTTTCATACCTCCCATCTCCCCCTTCTCTGATGGAAAAATTTTCCATCTGGAAAAATTTTCCATCTCCATGAAAACCCATCTGGCCAGGAGTGATGGCTCACACCTATAATCCTAGTGCTCTGGAGGCTGAGGTGGGTGGATTACTTGAGCTCAAGAGTTCAAGATCAGCCTGAGCAAGAGTGAGACCCCGTATCTAAAAATAGCTGGGTGTTGTAGTCCTAGCTACTCAGGAGGCTGAGGCAAGAGAATCTCTTGAGTCCAAGAGTTTGAAGTTGCTGTATAAGCTATGGCACCATGACACTCTACTGAGGGTGACAATGTGAGACTCTGTGTCAAAAAAAAAAAAAAAGAAAAAACATTCCCGGTGCCAAAAATGATGGAGAAAGCTGTCCTGGAGAAAGCCTCACACATGGGAACTTAGAGACACCTATGGGCTACCTCTCACTGCGTGACCTGAGTCCACACACAAGGACCATGTCAATGTTCCTGGCCAGCATATAATCAGAAAGTGTGTTATTGAAAAACAAATGAAGCTGTGGGAAAAAAAAATGGAGAGCTGCTACTCACATCACCATAGTGAAACTAAAACACTTAAAGTAGAAGGGTAGAAGCAGGAACGAAAGAAAATATGAACATGACTATTTGCCTAATGCAGGAAACAGATGAGAAAATACATTGTTTAGAAATGCACACAAATAAGATAGCAATATCTTTCAGAACATGAAAATAATTGATACTAAGTGTCAGAGAGCACTGACTCTTGGGGGAGGACATGGCAGAGGGCTTCAAACACACGATCAATGGGTAGAGAAGGTTGTTGTCACTGGGTTTTTAGTTATGCACATAGGCTACAGACTCTATTTAAATGTATCATATACTGTATTTCACTGTGACATAATAAAAAACAGAGAAGAAAACTGGAGAATACAGCTTTTTCTAGCTCTAATGCCCCAAATATCATCCCATGAACACTCAACTCCTCTAGTTTTTATATGCCACATATTAAAAACAAATAATAAAA
Organism: Arctocebus calabarensis; assembly: GCA_963573935.1. Lineage (NCBI taxonomy): Eukaryota > Metazoa > Chordata > Mammalia > Primates > Lorisidae > Arctocebus > Arctocebus calabarensis. The sequence goes on along the minus strand of CAUYON010025672.1, from coordinate 16,520 downwards.
ATGAAAGAAATACTAACTTCAAAAAGAAAAGTATCTAAGTGTGAGTGTGTATCTACTATACCAGTCGCCCACACCTTTCTCCCGTAGGAGGGCCTTTTCACCAACAGACGGAGCCTCTAGTTCCTCCATCTCCCAGTCAGAACTTTCTGGGATAAATTATGGGACAATAAAGAGACACCCTTATTCTTATGATAGGCAGAAGTCTCCTCAAAGTGCTAATACTGAGGCTTCTTGGGTGGTTTTGGAGTAGAGAAAGTGGCAGAGGGCACACTGACAGCAGGGCACCAGGCATGGTGCTGGGTTCACCCTGCAGAGAACTTCCTGGCCAGAGCTGCCCCAGACCTCCCTCCCAGGCTTCATCTCTCCCACTCATGAGGAAGAAATTAATTCCAGAACAAATTCTGCAAGCACTGAAGTAAGAGCTAGCACAGGAGCAGAGAGATGGCAGGAAAGAGGAAGAAGCTCTCCATTCAAGGTAACAATGGCAGGCCCCAGCATAGACGGAGCCTCGGCCGCCAATCATGCATCCTGGCAATGAGGGCCAGTCGGGCAGTGCAGGCTTGTCCCATCTTTTCAGGGCTGTTACACCCCTGCTAATCATCTCCGTGTACCTTCCCTCGTGTCCAAATCACCTTTGGCCCCTGAGCTTGGGTTGTCCTTATAAGGTGGCCAATTTGGACACAGAGCACATACTTTGAGGACAGATGGGTACCATGTCTGTCAGACAGAGACAGTGGGGGGCTAGTTACCGCAATGTGTGGTTCCCACCCACACCTCAGCTATTCTCCTTTCCTTAGCTTGTGACATATTCATTTATTGGATAGGAGGGAAAAATAAATTGTGACTTAAAGCCTTCAAGATTTTACATGGATCAAATAGCCGGGCACTGTGGCGGGCGCCTGTAGTCCCAGCTACTAGGGAGGCTGAGGCAAGAGAATCACTTAAGCCCAAGAGCTGGAGGTTGCTGTGAGCAGTGTGACGCCACGGCACACAACCCAGGGCGATAAATTGAGACTCTTTCTAAACAAAAAAAAAAAAAAAAAAAAACGATTTTACATGGATCAAAACTCTTCAGTATAAACACCTAAAATTTGTTCCATCTGTTCTCTCATTCTGTCATGACAATTTCTCCCCTCAAGGAATTATACCTCTTGTCTAGTTAGGGGAAGGGCTCTACTGTACAAGGAAAGAAGTTCAGTGAAGCACAGGACAGAAAAAGAACACTTTCCACAGTGCAACTTGGAAACCTGGGAAGTATTAGTAGCCTGAGCCTAAATTAAAACTTGGTCCCATAGATGACTCACAGCTCTAACTTGCTCTTTTCCAGCCTAACAGGTGATGGCCTTCCATCTTAGTTTAAAGACCATGAGTATCCACCAGAGTGGCTTTGGCTCTTACTCTTTCATGAGAGTTATGCATCTGGAAATCAGAGATGACCAGGGCAAGGAGGCCTTTCTGGGAACGTCTAGTCCTTCCAAGCTTTGCTCTGAGTGATCTTGCCTTTTGATGCCCTCACACCTCTCCCCAGGCCCTGTGTCATGAGAAGATGACAGCGCCAAGCTGGGGCAGGATGGGGCAGAGCTGAGGTCCCACATCAGTTCTCTCTGTTTACATGTCCACATACATTATTGCTTGAATAAAAACTTACATAGCTAGCAGTCAAGTTAAATCTCACGAATACTTGAAATGGAATCCAAAACCAAGTAATATGAATGGATGCCTCCAAATCAAAACCTACTGACTTTACTAGAGAGTGGCAGGTAGCCTCAATGCCCCAAACTGCGTGCCAGCACTCTTTGACCTTACCATGCTACCCTAGGTCACCTATTAGCCATGGCATTTCTGGTCATCCTGACAAATGCCAGGGACCAGATAACTTAGAGTGTGTCTAAGTCTGTGGCACCAGGAAAAGAATGAGGAGTTTGGGTCAGCAGCATGATTTTGGGTAATGGGATTTTCTTTCATCATAAACCCCATCCCCAGAATGTCTCTCCTATAGCAACCTAAAGATGTGACTGTTGGGCCATGACTTTGTCACAAGCACCACCTCCCCCGATGATCCTGGAACAAGCATCCTAACAGACTTCAATCTTCAGTATGCTATGCCCAGTTTTAGAATATTTTCCCTGTCATGTGGGGTGCATTTTTTCCTCTCATTCCTGTATAAGTCACCTGGGATGAAGGCAAACAGTTCTTGTGATCCAGCACACACCTTGTTTAACATCATAGCTGAAAAACCTCTATTTTTTAAATGAGCTAGAAGAAAACATACCATTTTCTAAAACTTATCCTTGGCTTTTCTGAGTTTTGTGTTAATTAGTTTTAATACACATTTCTTCTGTACCTAAATGTTACCAAACCTTGGAGGGACTCCCAATATAATAGCATCTCAATTACGATTGCTACTTGCAGACAGAATTTTCAGATTATGTGTCCTGGTTTTGATTTGAGAGAAAGGGAAAAAAAAAATGTCACTTCAGAAATATCTAATTTGTCTCAAGCATTTTAGACAGAGCCACATACTGCATATATTCATTGAACTATTCAAGCTCAACATGAACTCAATCATCCCAGTAACCACAAACTCAGTGTTCAAAAATATCCTTGGGGAATGTAAATGTTCCCAAACACAGATCAGCTTTAAAATTGCTATTGTCAATCATCTGACTTTAGTAAAGTGCTCCAACATGCTTGATCATTTCAAGATTTTTCAGTAAAGCCCCTACCTGAAAATAATTCAAACCTTAAAATTTGGGTAGAACACACCAGTGTGTTGCTATTCTGGGTGTCTCAATATCACAGGAAGAAGGGTCATACAGATGCTAAAGGTTGTTTTTCATGGTTGTAATTTAAATATTAAAGCAGAATGGAGCAATCTTATTTCCTTTCTTCTTTGTCTTTTTTATTATTTTTTTAATTTTTGGCAGGGTAGGTTGGAAGGACAGGGATGCAAACATTTGCAAATTCTATGTGCCAAGCTGAGGGATGATCAAATAATTTTTAGTGGTTGATTTTTTTCCCCACTTGTTATAGGAAACAAACAAAAAAATTGTAACAGACTTTATGGTAGTTTTTTTTTTTTAAGATAAAAATAAATTGGTTTTTCTCTCCTTCTATGGAAGTTATCCATAGTTCCTCATGTTGAAAGAACATGTCGCTTGTAATAATTTCCTAGGCCACTTTAAATTTAAAAAAAAATGATTAAGTTAAAGAGAAATTAAAGTTTTCTAACCCTGTGTAAGATGTTATTCAGTTAACTTAAATAGGTTGATTTCCTAAAACTAAAGCCAGTTATGAAATTGGGGGGGCAACCCCCCTCCATGAGATTAATCCAAATGGATACTGCCCTACAAGGTCACTGTTCTCAAAGAAGTGGGTGCCGGCCATCTGCATGGGAACTAGTATAGCTTCCTCTCTATCCCAAGAGCAGGTGCCTTTAGGGGGCAGCAATGTTCTGTCCACACACCTCCAGACCTTTGTAAAGGAAGAACCCAGTCTCCTGCCCCTGGTTGTGACTGGAATTTCCTGCATGGCCTGAACTACCGCTCTGCATGCAGGTTTATAAAACTGCATTTATGCTGATGATTTTGTCCAATCTACCATCATAATCCATTTTCTTTTGTTGTATTTATCTTTTAATTACTACAGGAGTGTTGTAAAGTTGATCTGCTTTAAACAACTTGATAATTGGAGCATCCAGTGCAAAGCCTCACACATGGTAGAAACTTAGTGACAATTTTAAAAGTAGTTAAATAATATTATTCCTAAACTAACTTAAAATTTAGAGTGCATTTTAATATATCCATCTATAGTCCTGTTGTACCTTTTTAGAAATAGGGAAAATGACACACCTGAGTTTAAGTGAATCTCTTTGGAAATAGTGCCTTTAAAATAAAGTTTGAATTTTAAAAATAATTATGTGACAACACAAGAAAATAAAACAATACCCCTGATGAACAAAAATACAAAAATCTTTAACAAAATACTAGGAAACTAAACTCGACACATTAAAAAGATCATACTCCATTAGCAAGCAAGATTTATCCCTGGGATGAAAAGATGATTCAACATATGCAAATCAATAAATGTGATATGCCACATAAACAGACTGAAGGCTAAAAATCATGTATTATCTCAACATAGGCAGAAAATGCATTTGACAAAATCCAACATTCTTTTAATTATTGAAAAAGAAACTTTCAACAAATTAAGTATAGAAAAAAATTAGCACAAGATAACACAAGCAATATACAAGAATCCGACAGTTAACATTATCCTCAGGGGTGAAAAATTGAAAAACTTTTCCAATGAGATGAGGAACAAGATAAGGAAGGATAAATGCTTATTACTGTATAGCCTAGCCAGAAGAATCAGATAAGCAAAATAAATAGAAGGTATTGAAATCAGAATGCAAGAGGTAAAATTATCTATTTGCAGATTACATAATCTTATATGTAAAAATTCTAAATCATAAGAATATTTCTAAAGTTTAAATAAAGCCACAAAAGTCAAATCTATCTTGAGAAAGAAGAATAAAGCTAGAAATATCACTCTTCTTTATTTGAAAATATATTGCAAAGCTACAGTAGTCAAAACAATATGATACTGGATTAAAGGAACAATTTTAGACCAATGGAACAGACCAGAAATAAACCACACATATATAGTCAACTGATATTTAACAACACTGCCAAGAATAGACAATGGGGAGGTGGACAGTCTCCTCAACAATTGGTGTTGAAGAAATTGCATAGCCACAAGCAAAATGATGAAATTTGACCCTAATATTGCACTATACATGAAAATCAACTCAAAACGTATTAAAGATTTGAACATAAAACCTAAAACCATAAAAATCCTAGAAGAAATCTCCATGACATTGTTCTTGACTTTTTTTTTTTTTTTGCAGTTTTTGGCCAGAGCTGGGTTTGAACCTGCCACCTCTGGCATAGGGGGCAAATTTGCAAAAATGTATAATAAAGATATGCAAAATATTTAAGGAATTTATACAACTCAGTAGAAAAAAAACAAAAAAATGAACAAATAAGTGCAAGATCTGAATAGGCACTTCTCCAAAAGAGATATAAATAGCCAACAGGTATATGAAAATATGCTTAACATCAGTAGTCATCATGGAAATGCAAATAAAGTCATAATGAGATTTTATTTCACATTTATTGCAATGTTTATTATCAAAACCCCAATAGATAAGTGTTGGCAAGGATGTAGAGAAATTGGAACCCTTGTACACTATTGGGGGGAATAAAAAATAGCAGCCACTATAGAAAACAGTATTAAAGTTCCCCCCAAAATGAAAAGTAGGCTGAGTGCCATGGCTCATGCCTGTAATTGTAGCACTCTGAGAGGTCAAGGCGGGAGGACTGCTTCAGCTCAGGAGTTTGAGACCAGCTTGAGTATGAGCAAGACCACATCTCTAAAAATAGCCAGGCATTGTGGCAGGCGCCTATAGTCCCAGCTACTTGGGAGGCGAGGCAAGAGAATTGCTTGAGCCCAAGAGTTTGAGGTTGCTGTGACCTATGATGACATGGCAGTCTATTGAAGGTGACAAACTGAAACTTGGTCTCAAAAAAAAAAAAAAGTGAAAAGTAGAACTATCGCATGATCTAGAAACTTCACATTTGGGTATGTAAACAAACAAATTAAAATTGGAATCTTGACAAAATATCTACACTTCCATATTCATTTCATATTATTCATAACATCAAAACATGAAAATAATCTTATTTATTGACTAATGAATAGATAAATAAAATGTGTGTAAGCATAAGTATATGTAGGTGTGGTGCTATTCAGGCTTTTTAAAAAAGTATTTATCATTTGTGACAATGTGGATAAACCTGAAGAAAATTATGCTAATTGAAATAAATCTGTCATAGGTAGGGAAGATGAGGAAATGGGTGTAAAGTTTCCAAATGAATAAATTCTATAGATATGCTGTATAATCTTACGGCCCAGGAAAGACCTAGCTGCTTGTCGTGATATGTGAGGTGCTCAAAGGTCTCCTGTCAGCCCCACTTTGTGTCTTCTTTCTCCAGGATGTCAGTCTCACACTACTCATTCTTCAGTCCTGCAAAATCCCTTGCTCTTAGAAACAGGACGTGCATTTCTATGTTTCTCTGTCTCTGTCACTTGGGGATCTATTGCCTACTGACAGTGCTTTGACTCAGCTGGCACAAAACAACAAACCAAGCAAGTGCAAGCTAACAACATAATCTTTATTTCTTTTTGAGCATGTGGAACTTTCCAAAGAGAGAAATGAGTTTAGCCCTGGTGAGTGAGGGAGGACCTCTTTACAAAGTTTTCTCCTTGTATTTATTCCCTATGTCCTATCTTTGCTCCACCTACATCTAAAGTTTATGCATTTCTTAACTCATGATTATGCATTAGCTATGTTATATAATTTCTATTCCATAATAGTGCCCACAATTCCATTTTTAATTATATGGAGGGGTGTGGCAAATGTAAATGATGTTACAATGAAGGGACTTTACATAAAACGGGCAACTCTAGGATGCCTACTTAGGTCTGCGTGTGCTTGAAAACCACATAAACCACATAAACCACAGGTGCTCTTGTGGTTTGACTCCTAGCTTGTATGGTCTAGCCTGTACCCATCTGGGGGCCGGGGGGTATTATTGTCTTTTGAGAACTCATTTAGCTTATCAGAAACCTGGCAGCTTCCTCTCTACCAGGAAACATCTGCCTGTTCTCTGTTTTATTAATACTATACCTATTTTATTTTCTATTTTATTTTTCCTTCTCTCATCCTGTTCCCTATTTGTCCTTAACACTACCCATCTGACAAAGGGCTGATAACCAGAATCTACAAAGAACTCAAGCAAATTAACAAGAAAAAAATCAAACAACCCCATTAAAAAGTGGTCAAGGGACATGAACAGAAACTTTTTACATGAAGATACACTAATGGCCAACAAACACATGAAAAGATGCTCATCATCTCTAATCATCAGAGAAATACAAATAAAAACCACACTGAGATATCTTTTTACTTCAGAGTGAATGACTTACATCCTGAAGTCCCAAAACAGCAGATGCTGTTGGGGTGGCTGTGGAGAGAAAGGAACACTGTTTGTGGGACTGCAGACTGGTGCAGTCACTATGGAAGGCAGTATGGGGATTCCTCAAGGAGCCAAAAGTAGGCCAGCCATTTGATCTTGTAATCTCATTACTAGGTATTTACCCAAAGGAAAAACAAGTATTCTACCATAAAGACACTTGAGCTCAAATGTTCATAGTAGCACAATCCACAATGGCAAAGATGTGGAAACAACCCAAGTGCCCTTTGGCACAGAAATGGATTAATAAACTGTGGTATATGTATACCACGGAAATTTTATTCAGCCATATAAAAAGATGGAGATTATGCATCTTTGGCAACTATCTAGATGGAATTAGAGATCATTCTCCTAAGTGAAATATCACAAAAATGGACAAACATCACATGTACCAAGTACTAAATTGCAAAATGAGGTGTCTTAACACCTACATGCTGACATGAGAGAATAACTCAACAAAATTCAAGCGAGGGCAGGGGGAAAGGAGTTGGTTAAATTCCTACCTAACAGGTACATTGCAAGGGTATGCAGCACACAATCAGGGTGTGGGACACTCCCACAAGGCAGACTTTAACCTTATGAGTGCAAAGTATGAAGTCTGTTTTTATCCCCACATTAAACTGGAATTGAGAAAAAAAGGCCATTGTGTTGAGAATATGGACAGGGTTGAAAGACTACTTGTATCAAATCCTGTAGAGACTGTCCAGTAGTAGTGTGATCATTTCTCATCCTCAGCTATAAATACACATAATGGAACTTACTTGTAGGGCTGTTGTGATTTCTACAGCTGTTAAAACAACTACAATGTATAACATACAAAATACAAATTGGAAAAGCACACACTTGATGTTCAATAAATGATTGTTATAAAGAACAATATTTAACACACATGACAAAGGAGAAACAGTGGGATATATGAGAAAGGATGAGGAATAAAAACAAAGAAAATTTCTGAGAATTTTCCTATTTGAAGATACATGTTTTCAAATTAATAAACACATTGCACAACAACTGCAATCTGGCACATGTTAGATACTCAAAAATATCTGAGCAAATAAATAAGACATGATCAGGACAAGTAGTAAATATAAATGTAAATAAAAGTGTGCTTGTATGTATATGCATGTGCGTGGACATATGTGTGTGCTGTTTTCTGTGTGCCTGCGCATATATGTATGTTCATGAATGTGTATGTGTATGTACACTGCAAAACAGCAAAGTCAAATCAAAAACTCAATAAGAAATACGGAGAAAATGTAGATAATTACCTCCCAAGTGATCATTGGAATGGCAGGAGACCTCTCTTTGAGCAAAAATAAATTTCAGAAGACAACAGAATGCTTATTTCACAGTGCTGAGAGGAAACAGCTGGTGACAACCAAATTATCATTCAAAACAACTGCCAAATAAATATTTTCTATTTTAAAAATGAAAAGCAAGTTTATTATTGTTGAGAGGAGGTTATAAGATAATGTACTTCAGTTAGAAGGAAATTAGTGCTAAACTGAAAAGGTGGAATGCAAAAAGAATTAAAAAGCAAATAAGTTTCTGAATATATCAGTAAGTCTAAAAAATATAGACTAAAAACATGTGTTTATATTTTAAAACTGTAACCTAGGGTAGATTTAAAGACTGAATTTCTTTCTATCATGGGACACATTGCCTTTCTAGGCTTGCTACTTTGACGTTCTTGATTTACTTTTGCTGACAAAGTCCCTGGAAACTGTTCCATGACCCAAATACCAGTGGACATTTGGCCTTATTTTCTTCTTTAATAATTAAACTCAAGTGATATTTAATATTGCATTATTGCCAAAATAGCATACTATATTTTAGAGCTATGCCTCACGGAAAACCTGATCCTTTTTAAATATGAGTTTAAGAATAACTTTATTTTGCTCATTAAGCATTTGGGTCAGTTACAAGGAATTTTGAAGCTCAGTTTCTGCCCAGCAGTAAGAGCAAATTAGTAGCTAGGAAAACTGAAAGAGTGAAAAGAAAAATCCAACTAATTTGCATGAGGATATCAATTGAAGGTGAAATACTAGTATTTAATTTTAATTTTCCTTTAAAAGTTGTAGAAGAAAAAATTAAAAGTATTAGTAGTTATAAATAAATGCTTATGGAACTCTGCACATATTTATTTGTATTTACCTTAAGGAACTTGTGATTCCAATCCAAAACTATTACTGTGTCAGGCATTTACAGACTTTCTTCATACAAATAACCTATGGATGTGTGTTTTCCATTTATTGCCTACACATGCCATTGACAATGGATGTAGATACTAGAAACAAGACACATGAAAGAGAATAAAATGTGCAGAAACCAGCGTTCACCACGATAGCATAAGTTCTTGAGTTTAATGGATTGATACAAACCAACGACCTCTACTTTTACCCATAATATTGCTGAATTTATACAAACAGGGTAGTAACCACCAAACACATTAGCCCCCAGAAATCACTGTCACTGGTATAAAGTTAAAGGGCTGTCTTTCCAAAACGGGATTGCAAAACCTGAACTTTTGAAATGGCAATAGGTCTTTGGGCTGACTCCTCTTTCCCAGTCAGCCCAGCCTGCCAGAGGCTGAGCAAGATGATTTTCATCTCTTGTTCTATGATGTTGACTCATTTTCTGTGTCCATTATTAAAGACTTCAGTATGCATGGTGTGAACATCACAAATATGTTATAAATACAGGCTGGTAATTTTGAACAGATAAAAACTGTGTTTTCACTCACTTACTCACTTCTTTAAGCCAGAAGTTTTCAACTGCTGTGCCAGGGCACTCTGGGGTGCCTTGAGAGGATCTTAGGTGTTTTCAACTACTGTGCCAGGGCACTCTGGGGTGCCACGAGAGGATCTTAGGTGAGCTGCAAAGATTTTTTTAAAGAGCATTAATCAAATTATTTCAAAAGAAGTTCAAAGAACGGTAAGTATATCTATATATTTTCTATTCTTTTATTTGGTCAACATAATTTAGGTGTGCCATGGAAGGTTTAACTATAGGTTCAAGTGTGCCGTGAGATTAAAAAAAGTTTGAAAAACACTACTTTAAGCAGTCTTTACCAAAAATCTATACTATGAAAGACGCTGTTCTTGGTGGTATTCATACAGTAGTATACAAAACAAAATGCCTGATCTCACAGATATTTCATAATTTACTTAATTTATATGTTATGATTGAATTTACACTGTAATGAGTGATAATAAATGCAGTGGGAGAAAGATATGTATGGAGTTAAGGTGACCAGGGAGTGGTGATTAAGTAGACTGGCTAGGATGGAGTTAGAGCGACCAGGGAGTGGTGATTAAGTAGACTGGCTAGGTAAAGCTTCCCTCATTGTGATGGATGAGAGGAGAAACTAGGAGGAAGGAAGCAGCACAGTCATGTTGGAGGAAAGGGCGGAAAACAGGAGAAAAACAGCCGCAAAGACATGAAGACAAAACAAGATAAATAGAAGCAATAGAAAAGGATGCGTTTAAAACCCATGTAAAGTTATAAGAAAAAAGAGAATAAGAGCAAATTAGGTTTACTACAAAAAATAAGGGCACCTTAAAATGACACACACACAAACTCTATGTATACATGGAAAAAAAAAGAATAATGATAAAAACATGCATTGGGGTTAGAAAGATTTGAGATTATAAAATTAGACTAAAATAATTGAAAGAAGATATAGCAAAACAGAAGGAAATTCAGAATAAATACAAAACATCATCTCATAAAATATGAAAAATAAATCTTTGGATATTGACTTAGAGGAAACAAAAGATAGGGGGATAAAGGACAATATTAAAAATTGAAAAGAAAAAACTCAAAAAGAAATAAAGAGTACTAATTATGGCTGTAGGAGAATCAACAAATCCTATCATAAAAAAATCTGGCTTGGGAAAAAAACCCTTTAGCAGAAATTTTGTGGCCAGTAAAGAAAAAAGAAAAAAAATAATTTTTTAGCATCATTTTGTAAATTAGCCCAAAATAAAATTTTGAATTTATGGTAAGAATAGAAATCTTTTCTCATAATAGAATTTTATAATTTCTGATTTTAAACAATCCCAGGTTTAATAATTTGCTACAATGACTCACAGAACTCAGAAAAGTGCAATATCTGTGATTATTATTTTATTTTAAAGGATACAGCAAAAAGGAAGACTCATTGGGCAAGGTTTTGGGGGTCGGGGCAGCAAATAGATTGAGGAGCTTGATGCCCTCTCCTCCTGGAATCCAGCTGCATCACTCTCCTGGCACAACTAAGTATTCACCAGCCAGGAAGCTTCTCCCACCTTCCATGTCCAGAGCTTTTGTGGAGAGGGTAAGAGGAGGGAGGGAGGTGGAGGAGGTTCATTTTAAGTAGCCATGACTGTTTAAATCAATTGACCACGTAATTCCACTCAAACTCCAGGTCCACTCCTGTCCCTGAGAAGTAGATTTTTCAAAATTCCAATTCTCTAATGATGTGGCTGATTTTTCTGGTGACCAGCCACATCCCAAAGCATTTTATGGGCCCATAATGAGCCATTTCATTAGCATAACAAAGTGCGCCTATTGCTTGGGAATTTCCCAGGGCTTTTGGGAATCTGTGTCAGAAACCAAAGGACAAAGACCAGATTCTTCATTATACCACAGATATATACAATAATACCACAGAAAAGAAAGCAAGGATGGAACCATATTAAAGTTTGCGTATTTTATCAAAATTAATTTAGTATTAATTTGAAGCCAATTGTGAGGGATTCATATTGATATCCCTAGAGCAACTGCTAAGAAAACAATTTTTAAAAATATGAAAATATAGTAAAAAAGGAGGAGATGAAAATAGTATACTAACCACATTATTAACATAAAAAAGAAAGCAAAGAAAGAGAACAGAGAAACAAATGGCCAACAGAAAACAAATAGTAAAATGGAAAGTGTAAATCTAACCATAATAATATTTACACTGAAAGTGAATAATCTAAAGGCCCCAGGGAAAAGGCAGAGATTTTCAGACTTGTTTTAGTAATATGAATAACTCCAACTCTATGCAGTTTTGAAGAAATAGACCATGTTTGCAAGAATGAAAATAATTTGAAGTAAAATAATAAAATAGGTAAAATATGCCCAGTCAAAGATATTAGATACAGATCCCTGGAACATGCTGGTATTATCTTATAAGGAAAAGAGTGTTTGCAGATATGATTAAATTAAGAATTTCGATGTGAGGAGATTATCCTTGATTTTCCAAGTGGGTACTGAACTCAATCACAAATGTTCTCCTAAGAGAGTTATAATCCTTTGTGTATAATCTGGGTATAACTTTCCTCTACATATAGGAGAGATTTATAGGGAAATTATACAAAGAAGAGGAGACCAAGGAGGCAGAGACTGGACTGATACAGCCACAAGCAAGGAAGTGACAGACATTAGGTGCCGGAAGAGGCCAGGAGCAGACTCCAGCCAGCGAAAGCCTCCACAGGGAGGGCACCTGGCCAGCGTCTATATCTGGGCCACCCAGAATTGTCAGAAAATGTATTTCTATTATTTTAAGCCACAAAATGTATAGCATAATTTGTTATAGTGGCCACAGGAAACTAATATACTATGCAAGAAATAATCATAAGAAAACTACAGATCAATTGCTTTTATAAACACTTTTTACAAAAAAAGTTAATAAAGTACTTATAAACAGGATATAATAACTTATCAAGAGCATTTTATAAAGGCAGACCCTCCAGAATGATTGTTGGACGGTCTCCCCAGTGAAACAACTGGTGAAATTACTTTAAAGCACACACATACATACCCACACATACAAACACACACTCAAAGTCTTTGGAAATCGTCTTAAGAGGCACACAGCAAATGGATAAACTTCTATTCAAAAGAAGCTACTAAATCTATGGGAAGACAACAAGAGTATGATGCATTTGAACTTGAGCTATCTCCAGCCTCCCCAGCTCTGTTCCAGGTTGGAGTGGCTCCGGCTTCCTCAGCTTCTTCTCTAGAAATAAAGACTTCCCTGAATGTGGCAGGCCACTGGCATCCTTCATTCCCCACAGGGTGTGGCTCAGAGGAGTAGAGATTTTTTTCTCCATCTATTTCTACTCCTAAAATTAAAACTCTATGCTGGATCAGAAGGCCCATAGTATTGGACCCTGGTAGCTTTTGGTATTACTCACTCATGGGGCAAAGGCTCCATCCTGGGAGGATAAACCTGAGAAAATTAGTGGGGGGGCTACCATCTCTACCCAGAACACCATTCATGAGGTGAGGGATCACTCCAGGAGAAGTGGGCCACTGTTCCTGCCCTAGCTCCCTGGTACAATGAGTCTACCCAGAGAGAAAAGCAGGCTGGTAAAACGCAGACTGGCAGCATCCCCTCAGAGGACTGACTTTCTTTGGAATGGAGTTTGGAGAAGTTCATGCCTAAAGGCATTGTCAAGAACAACCCTGACCTAGGTGGTGAGCAATCCATGAAAATAGTGATGTGGTAGACCAGCTAGAAATGTAACAAAGACATCCAGAAAAAGAAGCATCCTCCAGGGTTTGGAGAAAGTCTCAAAGACTGAACACTCTGTTGCAATGGTTCCAGTTTTAATTGGATCAGACTACATATAAAAAAAAGTTAATACCACAGAATGTTGTGGAAAACAATATAGCAACCAGCCAACTAATGGGAGGGGAGCTGGGTGACACATCAATAGTGGCAGACCAACCAGAAACTCAATGGTGAGATGGGAGAACAGAAGAGACCAGTGAAACCATAATCATCTCTGTCAGTCAGAAACTACCCATGCCCATAGCCAAGGCTTTACCCCCCAAGGAACAACATCGTAGCCACACATGAAAGGGGAAACAGACTTCACCAAGGTAGTTCGGCCAAGTCAATATATATGCAAACAACAGCATCAAACTCTGGAGAAGGACAATTAGTGTCCAAGATTACCATTACAATGTATTACATAATATATCTTGTTTTCAACAACAAATTATAGTACATATTAAAGAAACAAGCATAACTAATACATAGGAAAGAAATCAGGCTACAGAATTGTCTTTGAGGGTCTCCAAAAATAGTATTCCTATTGCTCCCCACATGTTGCAGATGAGTAGCTGCCTCCAAACTGGAACTGCCAACAGGCATGGACAAAAAAAGAAGCTCCCCCAAATGCCTGTTTTCCTTAGCCAGAGGACTAGGCAAGGGTGGCTTACAATAGGAAATCTGTATGCTAATACCCATCTCACTCCTGGCAAACACCAACAAGAAAATCTCAGGTACCTTCATCCTCACCCCAGTGACAGTGAGGGCAAATGGGAAATCTTCCACCCTAACCATCCTGATCCACCAAAGCAGAAGGTGTCCTCTGACTTCATTTCAAGGAGGGAGGCTGGAGGCTAAGCCCTCCCTCAGCCAAGGAGGTGCGTGCTATGCTCAAGTTCATCTACCAGGTAGAGTAGGCAGGGCTGAGCAGGAAGCTGATCTGCCAGTTTCTGCTCCCTGAAAACACAGGCAGATATTACAGGATGCTCCTGGAAACACCGTGTAATCAAACAATCTGAGACCACTCAAATGTGTCTGACAAAATGGAGAAGCAGATGGTGTTCACAGAACAGAATTCTGTGCAATGGCACTTAAAGAAGGAGAAAGGATGAATCTTTCAAACAAAGACCATGATATTAAATGAAATAATAAAGTCAATTCTGAAAGACTACCCTGGGTATGAAAAACAAGTCAAAGAAAATGTGGTAAATATACATGTAATAAAATATTTCTTTTTCCCGAAGCAAAAAATGGAAGGAGAGAGGGGATCATTTTATGGAAAAGTGGGGAAGAGACCTAAGTAAAGAAAGGTGTCTGTGAAGGTCTATTTCCTGGATTGGGCTGTGGGTTCATTTGTTTTCTTAATATTATGATGCTTTCAGTATGCATATAGTTCATTCTTATAAAAGGTTCAAACGTCATAGTAAAATAAGAATGATAGTTCATGTGGGTTGTCAACTTGACTGGATTAAGGGATACCCAGATAGCTAGTAAAGCATCATTTCTTCTCATCTATTGCACTAATTATTCTTCATGTTTCAGGAGTCACTGAGGCCACCAGGCTTCTGCTTAAAGGAGAACCCAGATGGTTTGGTACTTGATTAGAATGATTAATCTGCCTTATCTCAGCAGGTACCCACCAGACATGGGGGTGTCCAAGGGTTTTCTTGGGGAACTAGAATCCCACAGATATGTAGCTAGAGAAATGTTTCAAAATCTGCGTGAAGCTTTAGATGTTAAAAACTGCATACAACATGGCAGTGAGATGACCACACAGATGCTTTTTCTTCAAGCTTGTTTTCCTTAAGTTCTTCTTTGATCATGTCATTTTAGTGAAATTAAATTTATACAGGTTAAGTGATATAAGTGACAATGTTAAACTCCAATTATAATGACTAATTGATGAATGCCACCATGACTTCTGATCACAGTTACATACACACCTGAGCATGCAGTGGTGCAGGCTGTCTTCCTCTCTCATACACACACACACACACACACACACACATACACACACATATGCACCATATACACACATACACACACACATCCCATATTAGTTGTAGGCATATAATTTAACCACAATAAGTAATAGACTAGATATATTAGCTTCTTAGACAAAAAAATGATTTATAGTAAAGATTATCTTGTGGGCCAAGATGAGGCAGCCTGAACTTGACTGAGGTCACATGTTGGATGCTCACTGTTTCTTTCCTGTGCTTACCTCAAAACATTGTCTATAAATCCAGACAGAGCAATGGAAAGCTACAGGGTGAAAATTGCCTCCCCACTTCTATAGGCAGATAATTTAACCACAATAAGTAATAGACTAGATATATTAGCTTCTTAGAAAAAAAAAAAGATTTATAGTAAAGATTATCTTATGGGTCAAGGTGAGGCAGCCTGCACTTGACTGAGGTCACATGTCGGCAGACATGGTTAAATTATGGTTAAATTAAATCAAAAATCTTCAGGGCTGCCCTTGCCTATGGGATGAAGGCTACGCTCTGAGGAAGGCTATGCTCTGTGGTTAAATTATCTGCCTATCAAGAGACCATGGGTTAAAAATAGACAGAGGAATATATAAAATATCACTGCACTTTCTACAAAAGCTACTGAGAGGGACATTTATTATTGAGGTAAGCTTATTCTCCTAAAAACTTCAGCTAAACATCAAGAATGACCCAACTCATACTTTTTATCTTTTAGGCTTCTCTGCTGGAAGCTTGAATCTCAAGCTCAAAGGCTTTCCTGCATTTTTATTTATTTATTTATTTATTTTTTATTGAATCATAGTTGTGTACATTAGTTCAACCATGGGGTACAGTGTGGGGGCTTCACATGCAATCTGAGATATTTTATCAACCTGATTGACATACCATTCATGATATTTTCTC